>JAPMIB010000220.1:0-139298 GCA_034770305.1 Trichogramma dendrolimi
CTGATAATTCAATAACGACAAATTATGAAGTTATAAGAGAAACATGAATCGACAAGATCTTGTTTCGTACTTAAATTATTAGTGGTATATTTTAATTTTGCGAAAATGGCCGAGATCATTCAAAAAGTGAAAACGCTGTATCTTCACTACGAAGGATTCATCTACACCGTTCATTATCGTAAAGGTACATTCATTCTCTCTCTGTGACTATATAGGCCAGGTATTCTCTTGTAAGTTCAACTACTTACTGGAGATGCCAGAGGAAGACACAGTGCTCTGCTCGTCGTATTATTTTTGTCATCTATTATTAATTCCCAGTCTTTTTTAATAATTTCTTTATTGTTTTTTTGGGAACATATAGTTATTTTCAAAAAAAAGCTCGAACAAAGTAGGACAGGAAAACGAAAATGTATCGGACCAAGATTCAATAATAAATGTCTCTTCGGCGAAGAGTATGAATTTATTTTCTGGTTTAGAAGGTAATATGGCAGGAGCCGATTTATTCTCTTTCCTACCTGGTTCCATTGAAGTGAAAATATTAGAAAATATTTACTGACTACTTCATCGATTAGCTTCATGAAAAAAAGGGATGCCGTCGATAAAGGTTTTTATTGAAAAAATTCAATCGATGTAGTTTACTCGAAAAAATACTTAATTGCTATACTTAAAAATACTTAATTTCATATTCTAGTTAAAGATGCAAACTGTGATGGGCTAACGAAAAACTCAGGCGAAGAGGAAAAAAATATCGAAAAAACGGTAACCGAAGATTCTATCAATAAATAGTCATTAAACCGAACACGCGCTCTGACCGCCTCATCTCTCAAGCACCTCTCCTGGCATTCAATCTCAACACTCATATATTACATTTAGTGATCTTTTTCAGAAACAACATACATTTGGATTTTGAATATTTCGCAAGTTCGCCATCTAGATGTTTGTTTATGAATTAAAAAATACATAAAAGGGTTGCTGTTATGACAACGCTTCAATCTATATAGATCGTAGTAATATATATCAGAGCGCACAACGGTCGCGTACCGTCACTGGATACATACTTATATATATGCTTGTATTTGTGTGTGTGTATGTGTGTGTGTGTGTGTGTAAATGTGCGATGAGGGTAATTAAATATTTGTACTACGTGCGCGCGCGAGACACTGTATATATGTACGCGTGTGCGCGCTGTACAGTCTATAAAGAGCCAGAGCTTGTGTGTCGCGCTCTCGTATGTGCTCGTCGTCGTACATAGGTGTACACACACGCAGATATAGCTCAAGAGAGTATAGAGAACTGATGCTGCTCACCACGACGGGGCTCCGTGTTAATTAAAGCGGCAATTACGTTAATCGCGTTAAAAGCGCGTTCGTTAGATGCTCGCGGGCGCGCGAGCTCTCTGCCTATGTATAGCTGCTATGTACCCATCCGACGTACCTATTTATAATACCTCGACTGCAGATTCCTTCGCACCTCCCACGCGAGGTGTGCTCTTCCTTTTCTGCCTCTTCAAACGATCGCGCACGTACGCATGTCAAATTGAATGAAATCCCGATTCGTGAGGACGATGAATTTGTCTCTGATAGTTTTCTCGTTTGTTACTCTTTTTTTTCAATGCGAGCTGTCTGCCAAGTTGTGAGATAGTGTTTTTTGCAAAAATAGACACCCAAATCGAAAGATCAATATTTTCGCTTTCAGTTATTTCGTTTTTACATCGTCCAAAAAGTTTATGTTACATATACTTTATATTACAGGTATTGAAATCGTGCTTTGACTTATACAATTATTTTAACTTCGTCATTTGCAGATTTACAGATCAAGGGTTAATCGTCATCTTATGAAGGAAGCTTAAAGTGATATATCGTATTGAAAGCTGTTGGAAATCGGTTCAATTTTTATGAAAATGTATTAAAATGCGATCAATAGTCACAACATACTTTTAAAACAAAAAAATCATCAAAAAATTGTCAACTAATGCACTGCACTTCAAAACATTTGAAATTGCCACTTTTTGGTTATTAAGCCATTAATGTCGAGCATTTCTTGGAGGAATATCGCAATACGTTGCAAGCTCGCATATATCGGTAACATCGGATAACTGGAACAACGCAGTAATCAATACTTCTTTATCCCAGCTCACAGCGTGCAGACACATCGTTTTTGTTATTTCGAGAGTGCGAAAATTCACGAAATAAATCGCTCGCTCAAAAAGGATCGCCCGAAACGTCTAATGGATTGACAAAAAGCAATATACGTAACAAAGAGAGAGAGAGAGAGAGAGAGGAGTTGGTTTCGTTCAGCAATGCTGCGCAAACTTCTTCATACTCGAGCATAAATTCATAGTGAAAATCCTTGTATATGTGCCAACATTTCAGTGTGTATATATAACAGACGCGCGCAGCACGCCAAAGTATATTTATATTCTGCATTATACGTGTACGGCTCTAATATAGGGCTTAGTTTCCACGTAACGAGCACAAACGGAAAGGAGCCAGGGCAGGTGGATCATGGATTACTGCGAGTACACACATACACGTATGCTATGTATATGGCGAAATCCAAGACTTGGCATTTTTGACAGAAAAAAAAATTATTTTTTATTTTCTAGTAAAAAACCTTTGAAGTTTTTTACATTAGCTGCACAAAAAATGAATAAAAATTTAATAACATAATTTTAACGAAAAAATTTAAAAAATGGTTTAATTATGTACTTAAATTTGAACGTTTTGATTGGCAATTGGTGTTATAATACTGACTCGTCTTTAGCGTTAATTGCTCAAAAATGTACAAAAATTCAGTTATAATTGGAACCAGTCTTTGCCACTATGGCAAGTACCTTTATCTGTAAATCTGCAAGCGTCGAATTGAAAATAATTGTATAAGTCAAATCATGGTTGTACAAACCATTATATTACTTTTACTATTGTCCCTCCCCTTAAGCCATGTACTTTCAATTACTTTTAAGTCTCCTAATAATGCTGTCAGGAAATGAGGATCTATGCAATGTGTAAAAGATACCTAAAACTAGTGATTACAGACATACAATAAAAAAATTATAATTAACTGTGTTTTTAGACAATGACATTTTAAGAATACAGTTAACTCATTAAATATCCTATAGGAACCACCACCAGCGTGCAAATTTTACTGGCACATAATTTTGATACATTGGTTTGTCTTTACGAGTAATTTTATTTTCTCGAAAGACATCAATTTTATTACTCATTAGATTTAGATAGATATTGCTCAGAACGCTTAAAAATAACCACGTTTTCGATTAGTGTTATTTAATTTTTGTTATTTTCGCTAAGTTTTTCAACGGGTTGTGTTCCTTGAACATTGGCGTTTGTTCTTAGAACAAATACCTGTATTTCATTCTTGTTTATGATTTATTGTTTACAGCTAAAAAATCGCCCTTTTCGGAAATTTTCGCAGTTATTTCAAAGTTTTTTACTCGTTCAAAATTTCCTGGATTTTGTCATATATAACACGTTAAGTATAATATGCACTTTCGTGACCGTCCAGCAACAACAGTAGGCACTCGCATACAAAGGGGCAGCTACCTACTCGGTGTTAAAGGTTTCGCGTGATATAGCCAAAGAGTAAAAGATTAGCATCTGACCTGCTCGTTCAACTTTCTCTCTCTCTCTCTCTTTCCCATTATGCACTCTCTTTCCTCGACGAACCTTCGAGAGCTCTACCCTCGAATGCTTGCGTGTGCGCGCGCGTGCGTCCGAACTTAAACGAGACTTTCTAT
The DNA here is from genome assembly GCA_034770305.1 of Trichogramma dendrolimi. Classification (NCBI taxonomy): domain Eukaryota; kingdom Metazoa; phylum Arthropoda; class Insecta; order Hymenoptera; family Trichogrammatidae; genus Trichogramma; species Trichogramma dendrolimi. The sequence goes on from JAPMIB010000220.1 coordinate 3,755, forward strand.
GAAATGTAACGGGGAAAAAATCGTATCGTCGAAGAAAAAAGACAAAAGAATTACGAGAAAGTTTTCGGTAAGCGGAAATGCAAAGTAAGGGACGATGTGTAAAACTCGTTTATCCAGGAGTACGCGGGCCCTGAGTAAGCTCGAAAATCAAATGAAAGTGTCCGAATCGAGCTTCGAGCCGTCGAGCTTTTTTCCGTAGTGGCGTTTCTTACTTCTGTGACGTACAGGTAAAAATCAATGTAACAAGAAATGGGGCAATAGATCAAAACAAAGATACCGAAGAATGTAAATGAGAACTTATTCTCCATGACTATTCATACAATTTTTATTTTACCGATAAAGCAATAAAAATCGAGCACCTGACCATTAATTAGAGTCGCTCGTCAACGCATCGTCGCGAACGTACAGGTGTTTGTAAAAAAATGTATTGTCTAAATGAAAAAAAAGATTAAATTTTACTCTCAAACTTAAACATTTTGATTTAAATAATATTAAATAAACGTTTTAATAAGTTTTATTTCAAACACAATTAAAGTTAGCCTGTACCGCTAGATGACGAGTAACTTCATATGTAAATCTGCAAGTAGCAAAGTGAAAACAATTGTATATACAGATATAATAAGTACAAAGATTATAGTCGCGAAAAAGTCTTCCAAAAAAATAAACGAAGTAAAAAAGTAAAAAAAATTGTTCAAAAATTGCCAATCTTGAACTTATTGAAGGAACAGAATACTGTAGCGGTATTGGCCCATCGTTTTGACGTAAACCAATCAACAATCCAATTTATAAGAAATAATGAAGCGAAAATTCGGGCGAGTGCTACGCAACTTGGCCAACATGCAAAGGTGAATAAAATCATTCAACTTTTTTTGGATTATGTATATGCCACCTCTTAAAACCCATAAGAGCAATGTTTTCGTATTCGCGATTTTGGTATTCGCACCATTTTTCCGTGACGCATTAAACACGAATAGCAAGGTTCTCCTGTAACTTAAATTACCGTCCGTAAAAAATATGTTCCATCAATTAATATTTGACATTAGCTTACCTTGTGGAACCCAAGACATTTTAGAACCTCGAAGCAGTCTTTTGAAAAGTACCTCTGTTGGTAATACATTATTGTTATTGATCGACACTCATTAAAATTATTAACAAAACAAGCGATCAATTTTACGTAGTTTTGGAAGAAAAAACAAAACAAACGATTACAGTCGCTGCACGTTTCTATAACTGCGAACAATAGTTTTGAGAATATAACCATTGTAATTTTTCAGAAAAATATTCAAATTTTCCATAAAAACGGGAAGAAAGAGAAAGAATTCTGTAAACTGAGAGTGGTACACCTTTTGTTTCTGCGTATATAGAGGAGGCCGCGCAAGCTAGTCTATATCCCTCTCTCTTTCGCTCTTACTTGAAAAACAGCCATCGTCATCTTCTTCTTTCTCCAGTGCATTTACTAATTAAAGCCATTGAGGCGGAAGCTCGACGATGGTCAATCCCGGAGTTGTCGCAACAAGAGAAAGAAAGCAGGCAGGAACAGGAGCGGCAGCAGCAGCAGCAAGCAGACAGGCAAGCAGTAACATTGTACTCTATATCCAGCGCTATATCCAGTAGCATGCAGCGAATGCGAAGCTGCTGCTGCTGCCACACGTACAAAAAAAAACACCCAAGGCTTTCGGACTTGAGTAGCGCAAGCACATTCTCGTTTAAGCCCTTCTCAATTTCTAGTAAAGCTCTCACGAGTATACAGTACTGCCAGTCTGCCTGTGCGCAGAAGCTCGCACGCTCGAGCTCGGACTGTATACGTACAAGTTGGAGCTTTACTCTGGCTGAAGTCATCTTTTCGATAGTATGTGTTTGTGTGTATATACACTGTAAATATCGCTTGGAAAACGTAATTTTCGAGTTTTTCCGAATGCTAGGGACGAAATCCACGTGCGCGCTGCGGCGCGGTAGTGTATATAGCAGTTCCAGTCCATCGATCTTCCAGATTGTCCGATGTCACCGGCAAGACATTCCTTAGCCCTTTTTTTCTCTCTCGTACAGCAAGCTCGGAATATATACCACTCGAATAGAGATTTATAATGCCGCACTGAGTAGAAGGTCGTATATATACATATTGCTGCTGCTCGCTGCGGGCGATATGTTTAAAAAAAAAGCACACACATACGAGGAGGTTTTAACCCACTTGGCACCTTTCGACTGCGCGCGCTCGATTGTCGCGTCGAAGAAAAAAAAGCTCGAGCTTTAAGTCTTCTCTCCTGCACCCACCACGTATGACGAAAATCCATTTATTGCTCGAGTTTTGAAGACATTCGTGCGCGGTGTATATCTGTATGTGTGCTACATTTGTGCCAGAGAATACGGCGTGTACGTATACGAGCGTAGATCCGTGTAATCTTGCGGCTCAAGTTAAGCGAGCGAAAGTATCTTACTTGGTATATAATTAGTAGGCTCCATAATATCCTTTTAATCTAGCGTCATATATATAGAATGTATAGGTACACACGCACATACATGCACACACGACAACGTCTTGGAAGTTGCAGGCGTTCGCGATTTCCATTACCGAGCTTTCAAGGGTAAAGCCAGCGGTCGATTGCGCTTCGTTACGTCACGTATATATGAGCGTCGCAACTACTACTAAGAGACGCTTGCGTATATTGTACATATATCTGTACGCGTGTGTACGCGATTATACTACCGGTATCGTCGTCGACGACGATGTGCCGGTGCTGGTGCTGGTGGCATCTCGTGACTTTGGTAAACTGCTGTTCTCTGCAGGCTCTCTCGCACACTCGGCTCGTGAATACATAATACCAACTTCCCTTTCGCAGATCTCTCGACGCGCGACTCCCTCTCGCTCTCCCTTGCGCGAGAAGATCGTGTCGCAGTCGCGTATATATGTGTATATATTATAATGCGTATTTCCGCGTGGCCATGTTGCTTCACCTGCGTCATCGTCGTCGTCGTCGTCGTCGTCGTCCTCTACTGCTTATAATATACATGTATATCTGTTGCGTGTGTATATATATACACCCGGCACGGCAGAAGGCCATAATAGCGTGGCGCACGCGGCGGCGGCGATAAGCAAGTTATAATGAGACTGGCTTATTCCGGCCGTCTTTATACATGAGCGTCGAGCACCGACTACAATATACCATCTCTCTCGATTCGGACACACACTCTCTTTTTGTATATAATAATAATGGCCCTACGCAAGCTGAAAGCAATGCCATATGCGGCTATACGTTCGTAAGGGTTGCGCGCGACAAGAGAGACAGAGAGAGGCGATAATCATGAGATAATTGACAGTGCGGCTAGTGGGTTTTCTACGCGTGCGCAAGCGGCATATTAAAACGATATCGTATACGTACATAATATTGGACCCTCTGCATGCTTACATCGGGGGGTCATTATCTTCATGTGACTCGGATACGTACTCGGCGTTTTTCAACGTGAAACTGTAATATGTACGTACCACATATATTACGCGCCTAATCAAAATATCGAAGCATTTTGACATTCTGCTCGTGTCCACGCGTATACGTATGCTCCTTCTGCCAAAAAATAACAGTAGCACGCGATATTTTTTGCGCGATATTGGCTTTGGCTGCGCACGTACACACACGTGTACAACCGACGTGTCTTTACATGCAGACCGAAGGACCAAAACCTGGGCTCGCGCGCGTAAACTCACGTGTGCGCGGCCGTACGTAGGAGACGATACGGGCTTATATAGCTCGCAGCTGATGCACGAATAAAAAGAAATATTGAAAAACAGATTACCCTTACCGGGGGAAGGAGCCAGAAGCGTTTCTTTGCGTCGGAGTTTACGTAATATATACTATGTATACCGGTATCAGCATTGGATTTTAAAATCCAACTCGTCGCAAAACGCAGATAAGACGTGCGCCGCGCTGCAGCACGCTCGGTACGCGGTGCGCACAATATTGAAAACAATAAAACGCGCAGCGTCAGGCATAAAATAAATATGAATACAGAATTAGAGGAGCGCGCGCGCGGAGTGCAGTCGACTTGCAAAAAGCTCCGATTCTTACGATCTTTGCGTTTAAGGGATATTACGGCAGCACGAGTTTATACTATATATCGTTTAACTTTGAATATGTCTTTGAATGGAAATGATCGGTGAAGTAAGAAAAGTTCCACTTTGTCTTGATACAGTTGAGACTTCAATCGTTTAATATTTTTAATTTTGCAGCTGAAAATTCCCTCTTTCGCAATCGGTTTGCGCAGTACAATAACTTCTCGCTTGCACGCTTTTGCGCGAAATCGCGAATTAATTACACGCCAAAAATCCGAGAAGTATTCTAAATACCTTAAATGAGTAATTTCGAATCTAATCTGCGCAGGAGTCAAATTTCCACCATTGGAGTCGAGTTTGCTCCGAGAAATACCTACTGCTTTGTATAGAATTTCTTCCCCCTTTGGAACATAAATTATGCACATTCCGCGAGGCCGTTTCTCGAGAGCGAGAAAGAGAAAGAAATACGTATAGTACGCGCGATCTGCGGGAAAAGCTATTTTACATCCAAATCAACGCATTAGTTTCTTCTATTCTTACTTTTTTTTATAACCACGGCTATTATGTGTATACATCTCTTGCAATGGACCGATACAAATTAGAAATGTGTTCGATCGTAAAAAAAGTACGAAGGGGTTGTACAACTCCCACGAAAATATAAAACACAAGAAAAAAGAAAGAAAAAAGGAAGAAATCTGCTCGTAGATTTTGCCGTCCGATTAAATTTCAGATCGACGTCGCCTTTAAACAGCAGCTTTTATTATCGTGAGACGCCTTACATGTGCTGCTCGCGAGAAAATAATTTATGCAGCTGCAGGTATACGGGTACACACACGCAAGTCTACTTGGGGGCTCGTGGATGTATGCTTCGTACATGGCCCTGTCGTTTACGAGACGTACATTGGTCCACTCATAAGTTAATAGCGCAAACAAGTTTTTTTTTCTTCGTCTTTCCGAGATTCGCCAAGAAGGGAGTCGTGGTTGAAAACTAGTTACTCGCTCGGACGATATTCCAAGACACTACCACTATTACTTTTCGCACAATAATACAAGTGCTTTCGGTGCCGCTTATAATACAAGTGCGCGCGATACAAGCGAAAATATATAATGTGCCAGCGCCAGCGCAATTTGAACGGAGGGGGAGAATATATAAACATATCTCTAGACGTTCTGCGGCGCAGGAGTCGCGAGGGAATGCCGCAGCCTGTGCGAGTGTGCGTCTGCTTTTTTCGCTTGTGTGTGCGTGCGATGGCCGCGGCTCGACCTTTGCCCTATTCGTTTTTTGCTTAGTCCTGCACAGCTCCGCGTGTACCGCGTGCGTCTACGTATATTATACGGCACCGCACACAGCGTAGTACATGTATACAGCCACAAAGGTGCGTAAGTATACATATCGTGTACGGTCGTACACACACACTTCTACATAGAAACGATTCTCTTGCGAGTTGCGAAAGAGAGAGAGAGAGAGAGAGACTCATTCTATTAGCGGGCTTTTTTGTCGGCCCAGCAGGTTCTTCGACCGTAGCCCTTTTTTTCTTCCTTTCTCTCTATCCCCCGCGAGACCCCGACGCGTACACGCAGTCGACCGTGTGTGTGTGTGTGAGTTACCTGCGCGTGAGCGTACCCTAAATACAAGCGCGTATATATTAAAGCGTGTGTACGTACGTATAATACGTATATATATGTCATTCAGTCGTGCGGCTCTTTCTCTTATATTTCATTACCTAGGCGGACGCGCGCGAGACGCATAAGTTGTGAAAATTAGAAATATATTTCCAACGTAAACGCGTGCGCAAACGAGCTCTGTACTATAGCTAGCTGTACAGTATCAGGCGCCGCAGAACTATGTTGATTTTTTCAACCCTCTGGAGTATTTGATTATAATTGTCTGAGGGGGGAAAAGGGGCGGCCGGGCAACGAAGCCGACTCTAAGGCAGGGATGAGGCCTGTACGTTTCCCGATGTTTGACATGCTTTTTCAGCCGGCGTATTACGTGTACACATGCACACATGCGCTGTGTGTATCTTAAAAGCTCGCGCGAGCGGGCTGAAGGAGGGTGCAATTTTTTTTAATTTGCGGCCAAACATTGTCGGGTAAACAAGGTGTGGTACACCACCCAAGTACCACACATGCTCACACACACACACACACACACACACACACACACACACACACACACACACACACGACTGTGCGACGGAGACGGAGGCCTACATCCGTCAAGCGGAGGCCGTGCATCGACGAGCCTATCAGCGGGCGACCACACGTCTCCTTCGACGCGACGTACGTGATAGCCGGCGTACCGCCGCTGGCCCTGCTGGCGGACGAGCGAGCGCGAATATACCAGCGCCGCCCGGAAGACGTCAAGGAGGAAGAAAGAAGAGAAACGCTGAGGAGGTGGCAGGACCGATGGGATCGGGCCCCAAAAGGCCGATGGACACACAGGCTGATTCCGAAGATCGCAGAATGGGTAGAGAGGGGACATGGAGAAGTGGACTACCATCTCACACAACTCCTGTCCGGGCATGGCTACTTCAGAAGCCATAGCCAGCGCTACGATAACACCCTTAGCGCTCTCTGCCCAGCCTGCCCAAGCATGATAGAAGACGCGGAGCATGTGTTTTTTTCGCTGCCCGCGATTCCAAGAAGAAAGGGAGAGACTACAACAGGCCCTCCAAGAAGAAATCGAGCCGGAAAACATCACCCGGCTCATGCTCGTGACCGCAGGCAATTGGCTGGCGGTAGCGTCCTTCGCGCAAGCAGTCGTCACTAGACTGAGACAAGAGGCGCAAGAGGTGTTAAAAAAAAATAATCCGGACGATGCTGTAGGAAAAAGACGAAATCGAAAACGACGCTTCTGGTTCCCGAACCCCTAATCACCGTAAGGTGGATGGGGGATGTACGGAAAAGACACAGATGTAGCAGAGAAGCTCTATAGAGTCCCCACCGAAGTAATGTTTAACGACGGTTTCCGGTGGGGTACTCGTTTCGAAGGGCCACTGGCTGCAGAGTTCACTCTGCCCACGTCCAAAAAAAAAAAAAAAAAAAAAACACACACACACACGACGCCTCGATGGCTCAGTTGGTAAGGGGCTCAGGCCTCTTGCTTGCTGAATCTGAGAGTGTCGTCTAGGGCGTGGGTTCGATCCCCACTGGGGAAATTTCATCCGTGATTTTTCCCCGGTGTGGTCGAGCCCGTGCCCGAGGTGGAGCGGGTACCACTCAAAAAGAAGACCCGGGCTACGTCATCAGCCTCCGAAGCGGTAAAAAACCCCGATCACTGTGCTTAGCTGGAAGCGAATAGGATAACCATAAGTAGGAGCCCGAGGCGAGGACACACAAGGCTGGCAATAGATGGAGCACAACGCTCCCGTGATGAAGTCTGAAGTCAGAAGCGAGAACCACACTCACAAGAGGGCGCCGGATGCGGGAGCCAAGGCTCCGCTGGCGCGCATGATGGCGCCTGAAGCGAGAACCACACTCACAAGACGACAACAGAAAAAGGAGTATCAAAAAAAAAAAACTCATGGAGACTCAAAGGGTAGCGCCGGAAGCGAGAACCACACTCACAAGATGTAGCCGACAGAGCAATCGGGCCCTTGCCATCGGCGGCAGAAGCGAGAACCACACTCACAAGAGGGCACTAGACAGCGAGTTCTAATACTCAACTCAGGAGGAGACCAGCAATGTGTGACCACGCAGTAGACGGCTCTGAAAAAGGGGATACGACAATCGAGAGATGGCTTCGCGCAGGATCGGAGGTTCACCAAGTAGAAAAAGATGAGTCCCTGAACCCCTAATCGTCGCATATCACTATGCGATGGATGGGGGATGTATGGAAAACAACGACTAACATAGAAGTAGCAGAAATGCTCAACTAACCCCGGCCTCACTGAAGCAATGCCTAGCGGTGGTTACCGGTGAGTGTCCGAATGGGGTGGAGTGGAAAAAAAAAAAAAAAAAAAAACACACACACACACACGGAGTTGAGTCTGAAGAGCGAATCAAGCAGGACGTGTTCTGCTCGTGCTCCGGTATTCTGGACCTTTTTTGTGGATTCACGCTGAATCATAGTGCGTGTGTGAGTGCTACGCGATCGCTGTGCCGCGCCGCGTCGGTGCATGTGTGTGTGCAGCCCGTCGCTGTGTGTGCAGCTGTAGCAGGCTATCTCGCACCGTGTGTCAGTTCTTAGTGATATTACCACAGTGTTTCCCGCGCTTGGTACCATCGGTGTGTGCCGCGCGCGTTATGAGTGTGAGCTTCGTGCTGCTGTACTCCGTGCGGCCGAGTAGACACGCGTCGAATCGGCAGCTATGTGTGACGGGCAGCAGGATCAGAAGGCGTCAAAGCCGGCGGATCATGGTAAAACGAAGATCCCAACGAAGAGCGGTTCGGTGCGGGCGATACCGACGAAGATCGGGTCTTCCCCCGAGAGCAGCGGCCATCACGCGCCAAATCCTTTGCGCCCCTCTGGTGACAACGAAGGATGCTCCGCTCCCGACCCTCGCAGATTTTGCGACCGGGAATCTCGAAGAGAAGTGGACCCGAATCGAAGGTCTAGTGAAAGGACTTGCCGCCTTCATCGAGCCCAAAGGCAACCTGCACAAGGAGATAGGCAGGTACACGTCGAGCCTGGTACAAGCCGTCTCGGCGTTCACAAAGATGAAGAAGAGCCTAGGGCTGGCTCCACCTCCTACTGTGGACAAGGCGGTCTGCACGTCTCCGATATTTTCGGTCGGTGCAACTAGCAAGCGGCCTGCAATGTCACCGCCGGCGACCCGTGCAACACCCAAGCGCCACGCCGTGAAAGCCGCATCTAGGCAGCTCGACGAGAACAACAACGATGTCGGAGACAATGACGAATTTGAGCTCGTCAACCATCGTCGTCATCGCCAGCGTAATCAGACAACACAACATCTGGATCTGTCCACGCCCGGCAACTGCCGAAACCACGGCCAGCGCAGCGTAGAGTTCACCATCGACCAGACGCAATCGTGATCAAAGCGAAGGAGGCGTCTTCTTATGCAAACATCCTGCGAACTCTCAAGTCGGACACGACGTTGCAGCAATCAGTCGGGAGCAGCGTTCAAAACATCAGACGCAGCGCTGCGGGTGCCCTGGTGCTGCAGCTCAAGAAAAACGTGGAAAATGCCTCCACACTCGGTGCGGTGTTGGACAAAGCCCTCGGTGACACGGCCACAGCCAGCGCCCTACAGCATACTACCATGATCGAGATCAGGGATCTCGATGAGTGTACCACCAAGGATGAGATCGCCGACGCGCTGTGCACGTCACTTAATGCCCCGCATCTCAACAAGGACGTAGTCAAAACGCTGCGGAAAGCGTACGCGGGAACGCAGGCGGCTGTCGCCGCGCTCCCGGACGACCTAGCCGCCAAGGCGCTGAAACTCGGCCACATACGTATTGGCTGGGTCAACTGCCGCATCCGTGGTCGCGAGGATACCCTGCGCTGCTACCGCTGCTGGAGCCCCGGCCACGTCTCGGCTCGCTGTAAGGGACCTGATCGCTCGTCGCACTGTTTCCGCTGCGGACAAACAGGTCATCAAAAGGATTGCAAGAACAATCCATCGTGCGTTTTTTGCCAGGAGCAAGGCGCTGACCACGACCACGCGTCGACAAGCCAGTACTGCCCCCGGGCACAGAAGACCAATCAAGCCCGCCGATGATGAGGATACTACAGCTAAACCTCAATCACTGCAAGGCTGCTCAGGACCTCCTGAGCCAAACCATTCTCGAGCAGCGCATCAACGTGGCCGTAGTGTGTGATCAGTATAAGAACTTAGATCCACCTTATACATGGCTGGCCGATGCCAACAGCCAAGCCGCGATCTGGGTGCAGGGAGGGGGCATGGTGCAGGAGCGCCCAGCAAGAGCGCGTCCCTTTTTCACCTGGGCCCGAATCAACGGAATCTACTTTTTCAGTGTCTACGCACCACCAAGACTCGCTGATGTAGAATTTTCCGCTCTTCTCACCAACATCATCGAGGAAGCCTGGAACAAGAGGCCGCTCATCGTCGCGGGCGATTTCAACGCCTGGTCAACGGAGTGGGGATGCCGAGTGACGAGACAGCGTGGCACCATCCTCCTAGACGCGCTCGCCACCCTCGAAGCTGCACTGCTAAATACCGGTGACACACCAACATTCGCCGGTGCACTGGGCTACTCGGTCATCGACCTCACCTTCGCCAGCGACACACTCGCTCCCCGAATAACATCATGGACCGTAAGCGAGCTCTACACGCACATAGCGACCATCAAGCCATCGTGTTTGAGTTAGAGACCGTCAGACCGCCTAGACCTACGACGCGCCAAAGCTGCAAGTGGAACGCACGCACCCTCGACTCAGAGTCCCTCTCAGTCATGATGGCCAATGCTGCGGTTCCACCCGGGCCCACAGAAGAGATGGCAACGAGGCTCATGACCGCCATTACCAGTGCATGCGACGCGTCTATGGCCAAGACAAGGACGACGCCGTCGTTGCGCGGTGTACTGGTGGACAGGGGAGATCGCCGACCTTCGGCGCTCATGCCTGCGAGCGCGAAGGCTCGCCCAGAGAGCGCGCGGTCGGCCAAATGAAGGCGCCTGCCAAGCGAGCTATGCCTCCGCAAGACGTCTCCTGCGCGCTGCTATCAAGACCAGCAAGCGCCTATGCTGGAGCAAATTGTGCGATGAGGTCAACGAGGACGTATGGGGAAAACCATACGAGACTGTCATGTCCCGTCTCAGAGGACCGAGAGCAAATTCACCAAGCTCACCGTCCATGGTGCACCGCATAGTGGCTGCCCTCTTCCCTCGCGTGCCTGACGAGCCAGCTCTGCCACCACACCAGGCAGGAGCAATTGTACCAGCCGTCACCCTTGAAGAACTTCGAAGAGCATGCGGGAGGATCACACTGCGCCTGGGCCGGACGGAGTACCAAACTCCGCTATCAAGATCGCCATTGCCACGCACCCTGACATCTTTTTGCAGGTGTACACGGCGTGCCTGCGGACCGGTGTCTTTCCAGCGTGCTGGAAAAGGCAGAGGCTTGTCCTGCTGCCAAAGCCAGGCAAGCCCCCCGAGGAACCATCGTCGTACAGGCCGCTCTGTATGCTTGACACAGCGGGCAAGATTCTCGAAAGAATCATCTGTGACCGCCTCGAAGCCACTACTGAGAGCCCTGGGGGCCTCTCAGATCACCAGTACGGCTTTCGGAAGGGGCGATCGACGATCAACGCCATCGAGAACGTCATCGCCACCGCCCGAGAGGCCATCGCGGGCAAGAGATGGAACCGCGGCACCAAGAAGTACTGCGCCGTAGTCACCCTCGACGTGAACAACGCGTTTAATTCAGCTCGGTGGAACAACATCAACGCCGCGCTACGCCGAATGCGCACGCCAGAGTACCTGCTGAGAATAGTCAGCAGCTATCCCTCGGCAAGGGTGCTTGACTACGATACGGACGACGGATCAGAGTCCTACAGAGTCACAGCAGGCGTTCCGCAAGGGTCTGTCCTGGGGCCCATCCTGTGGAACGTCATGTACGACACCATTCTGCGCCTCAACTTCGGAGGCAACGTAAAGATTGTCGGCTTCGCTGACGACATCGCTTGGTGGCCGTGGCCAAGCACCTGTGGCAGATCGAATACGATCTAAGCTCTGCCATCGAGCAGGTGCGATGCGCGCTTCACGAGCTCGGCTAGTAACGGCTGACCATAAGACCGAGGCCCTACTGATCACTAGCAGGAAGAAATGGAGACCTCACCATCACAGTGGCGACTGCAGCATAATGTCGACCCCCTGCATCCGCTACCTGGGCCTACACATCGACTCCAGGCTGAGGTTCGACCAACATCTCCGAATCGTCAGCGAGAAGGCAGCAAGAGTGGCTAGAGCCCTCGCGAAGATCATGCCCAACATCGGTAGACCCAGAAGTAGCCGACGAGAGCTCTATGCCCACATCGTCGACTCGATCCTCCTGTATGGAGCGCCTATCTGGAGATGCGCGACGGAGACGCAGGCCTACATCCGTCAAGCTGAGGCTGTGCATCGATGAGCCTGCCTGTGCGTGATCAGCGGGCGTCCACACGTCTCCTACGACGCGACGTACGTGATAGCCACCGTACCTTCGCTGGCCCTACTGGCGGATGAGCGAGCGCTCATTTACCAGCGCTGCCCCGAGGACGTCAAGGAGGAAGAAAGAAGAGAGACATTGAGCAAGTGGCAGGACCGGTGGGACCGGGCCTCAAAGGGCCGATGGACACACCGGCTAATTCCGAACATCACGGAATGGGTAGAGAGGGGACATGGAGAAGTGGGCTACTATCTCACACAACTCCTGTCTGGGCATGGCTACTTCAGAAGCCATAGCCAGCGCCATAACAACACCCTCAGCGCACTCTGCCCGGCCTGCCCTACCACAATAGAAGACGCGGAGCATGCATTTTTTCACTGCCCGCGATTTCACGAAGAGAGGGAGAGACTTTAATAAGTCTTCCAAGAAGCTATCGAGCCCGAAAACATCGTCAGGCTCATGCTCGAGTCCGCAGGCAAGTGGATAGCGGTATCGTCTTTCGCGCAATCAGTCGTCTCCAGACTGAGGCAAGAGGGCCAAGAGGCGTAAGAGCGATCCGGACGATGCTGTAAGAAGAAGACGATGCTTCTGGTTCCCGAACCCCTAATCACCGTAAGGTGGACGGGGGATGTACGGAAAAGACACAGATGTAGCAGAGAAGCTCTATAGAGTCCCCACCGAAGTAATGTTTAACGACGGTTCCCAGTGGGGTACTCGTTTCGAAGGGCCACTGGCTGCAGAGTTCACTCTGCCCACGTCCACAAAAAAAAAACACACACACACACACATACATATATACACACTCACAAAATCGAGATACATATTTTGGTAAATAATATACCAGCTGAGTGAAGCGAAATGCTGTTTCCCTCTCTCTCTCTCTTTCTCCATCTTATGGTCAATGTCTTCATGGATCATATTAAAAATTATTAAATCTTATGAACGGTCATGTAGTTCGGTGGCTGATGCTATCAATTTTATCCCCTGTTTCTATAAGTAAACGTGTTAGAAAAGATTCCAGCCCTAATTCTCATGTACCTGATTTATAATAATGAAGCAAAACAATTCAATTTTATACTGAAATTTAAACAGTTTGATTGAAAATTAACTTATCAATGCTGATTTATTTGTTGCGTTGGTTGCTCAAAAAATGTACGAAAATGTAATCAAAATTAAAGTGAGCATCTATCGCTAGATGGCGAGTATCTCTATCTAGGAACCAACCTAGGCAAATGTGAAAGTAAAAATAATTGTATATTATTGTGGGGTTTTGAAAAAAAACTGAAAACTCTATCGAAACTGTTTCATTTGTATTGCAAACTTCAAAAATTAATGACCCCCCATATAAAGTGGATGTTAAAATTACTGTGGAGAACAATAAAAAAGAATTTGATGTGTATTGCGAATGCCTTGCTGGTCGGGGTAAAAAATGCAAACTTATTTTTGCAACCCTTATGAAAAAACTGCTGCTAATTCATTGGCAAGGAGCTTCCTCCTAAGATGGGGGCTTCCTCCTGTTTCTGGAACGACCACGTGGTCCGAGTGAGGTGATTGTTCTGGACCTCTGGTGACGATTATTTCTCCGTCAGCACCCATTACAGTTACGGCTCTTGCCATACATAGCTGAGAGCGAACAAGACGACAATCCCAGTACGTCTTGTTTCCGCGACTTCGGGATTTTAAATATACATAGCTGTCAATATGTAACTTCTCGTCCACTATTTCTGCTTCCATTTTAAAGTTAAAATATTTACACTATGAATAATAAAATATTTACACTATATATAATATAATTTACACTATGTACAATAATATGATCACAGACAGAGGACCGATTTTTACAGTACACCAGATGACAGATGTTTACAGTATAGCACAATTTAACACTGATCTACGTACAGTACTATTTACTTAGTAGATATTTACTTAGGAGTCGGGAAAGTGGGGGGGGGGGGGGGGGCGCAAAATATGGTTATGAAAGAATAGCACAGGTTGTAGATTAAGTGATGGTTCCAATTTTCAGAGCAGGCTTTACCATGTTGAAAAAAATTGAACTGCTTTGATTTTTCTATGAAATTCTTCAACACAGTGGTCTTCAACTGCTTCAAGTTTTTCACTAAATCCCAGCTATTTAAAGTGACGTACAAAATTAAACACTAATGAAGAACATCTAAGAGCATCCGACCAATAATATCGTTTCATCCATGGAATTAGTAATATTCTTGCTTTGCATTGCCAAAATTCATCGTATACTTGGTTGTACCTCTCGGCTGACTTTTTGGGCAATAAGTCGTTTAAGATTAGCTTACTTTCTGCTTCAAAGTTTCTAATAATTATCTCTTCGTCGAAATTATCGTCCGATGAACTGTCCGTATCACTCATTTTCCTTATCCCCAAGGAGAGGAGTAGCGTTCAACCATACCCCACTGGAGGTGGCGTGTCGGGAAGCGCTAGACCGAGGAATGGCGCCGCCGTTGCGGTGGACTGGATGGATAAACTTCTACGTAACCGCAAGGTTGAGGCATCCCTTGGGACACATAGGCGAGTCGCCTTAGTCAATACGGGATGTCCACAGGGGGGAGTTCTTTCCCCCCTCATATGGTGCCTGGTTGCGGACAGCCTCCTCCGAACCGTAAACGGGAGAGGCTGCCACGCACAGGCCTATTCGGATGATGTGCTGTTGCTGACCCAGGGAACCTTCCTGCACATAGCGATGGATATCATGCAACTCATCCTTAAAAAGGTGGACAGGTGGTGCGTTGAGACTGGGCTGACAGTAAACCCAGCGTAGACCGAGCTTGTCATCTTCACTAGAAAACACAGGGTAGAGCAATGCGCGAGTCTCACACTTCGAGGCAGTAGAATCGAAGCAAAGGAGTCCGCAAAATACCTGGGCGTCATTTTAGACAGGAAACTTAAGTAGAGAGAACACACGGAGTTTCAGGTCCTAAAATTCTGCACGGCGCTGTGAGCCTGCAGGAGGGCCGTAGGAGTGACGTGGGACTTGAAGCCCAACACACTCCTATGGATATACAACGCTATACTGCTTCCAAGGCTAACCTATGCCTCCGTGGCGTGGTGGCCCAGAGTGAAACTGACAGGGACCGGTTGGAGAAACTCAGGGGCCTCATGCTAAGGGGTCAACATGGTCCATCAGGACCACCCCAACAAAGGCGTTGGGGATACCCATGGATGTACCACCAATCCATGTCGAGGTCTAAGCAGTGGCTGTAAACGCAGCACATCGCCTCAGGTCACTTGGACTGTGGAAACACGGTACGAGGCATACCAGGCTGGAGCTGCTTAACGACCCAATCCTCTGTATGCAGAATGACTGGATGTGAGCCCGCATAGCTGAAGAGCCAGTATGGGAAACCATATTCCCATCAAGAGAGGACTGGCTGTCTAAACAGGACAGTTTACCAGGCACCGGAGAATGCTGGTATACCGACGGGTCAAAAACTGGAGGGCTGTCTGGAGCAGGGTACTACAGGTGGGCTGACGGTCGGGACACTTTTATGCCCCTCGGTCGGCTGGCCACAGTATTCCAAACAGAGATTATGGCCATTCTGGGGTGCTCGTACAGAATGGCCGAACTCGCAACGGGGAACAAATGCATAAACATTTGCTCTGACAGTCAGGCACCCCTCAGGGCGCTGGACTCCCAGACAGTAACCTCGAAGCTGGTCTGGGAGTGCAACGAAACCCTGGGGTCCCTGGCAGCCAAAAACAAGATCCGACTTATCAGGGTCCCTGGCCACATAGGTATCAAGGGCAATAAGATAGCGGACAGATTAGCCAATCTGGGGTCGAGAAATATCCCAGAGGGGCCTGAACCAATTATAGGGCTGGCAAGAAGCCAAATCAGGCGCACCATCATGGCGTGGACCGAAGGAAAACACAGAGAATGGTGGAGCGCAGTTACGAGCTGCCGTCAAGCAAAGTTAATGTTGGGCCCTGAGCCTAACAGCGACTGGCTGCGGCAGGCTCATAACCGGGGGAGGGAATACACAAGACTCCTGACTAGGGTTCAGCGAGTTGACTCAATTATTTCGACTCGAATTGATTATTCGATGAAATGATCGAGTTCACTTTCGATCTTTTTTGGGTCGATTATAATTTTACTCGATCTTTTTTGCACTATGAATCGACTCGCGATCAGTACTGTTCAGTGGCCAGTGCGCAAACGCGCTCTTGACACGCTGACGCACCAGTCTTACTCGGTTTGGCAATTGATACAGTCGGCATTTACTATATCTACAGGTTACACCGAACACTGTACACTACGCATTCGCGCGGCGCGCCTCGCAGTTACAAGTTACAACTCGAATTTCGCATTTGTTTTTTGATCGGTGACCGGTGTATTTGGCTCATATTAAATAAGTGATTAAGTGATTAATTTAGTAATAACTCGGCTCGGCATATCGGGGCTCAGTAAAACAATGCCAAATGCTTCATCTGATAGCCTGCTTTACTATTATACATTGTATTTTCGATCTAAATACTCGCAAGAATTGATCCAAATTACAGGACTAACGAAATTCGAATTATTTGATCATTTAGTAAAAAGATACAATTACAGTGAAAGTTGGGACAATTTTGATCCTCTTAAGTGCGGTTATAAGGTTGATCTGTGCAGAATTATCAATTTCATTGTGTTCTTTATGACTCTTTGGACGATAACAATTAACAATTGGTAGAGGTGACATTGCGCGCATTCCTTACGATATTTTTGTATAGTGTAAAAACAACGCGTCATTTGCCGATATCATTCCGCATACGTGTAAACATTAGACAAAGCCTATACTAAAATTCTTGAAATTTTATAACGCATTTCGCCGAAATTCGTTCTCGTAACTACGTGTGAAAATTCAATCCGGAAAGGCTCTATATCTACAACTCAAAAGTCTAGTTTTTTGTCATGGATAATACTGATGGCAAGTTCATGTTAATATAACTTGATTTAGATCTAATTTGTTCTTTTTAATGTTAGACTTTCAAGTTGGTTATCAACCTCCTACCGATGAACGACGGTTTAAAATATATTTTAGAATGAATCATTATGAACCGGGAGAAGTAATTGATGGATTGACAGTACAAGAGTACTTAAAACTTTACCGTAAGCAGTGTAATAATTAAAAGTGTTGTGTAGTTTTATTGCATAATGAGACAAAGTTAATTTTTCAGATAACAACGAGCATACGATTGTACAATCGAACGAACTCCACGAGTGAAGTTCTATTCAGATTGTATGAGCGCCTCCTCCGAACAGATCACATGGTAGTCCCTTTGATTGCCGCCAGAGTTACCACACCTTTAACGTAAAAATCGCGCGCGCGTGCTGCGCCGCCGTGTCTCGTTCTTGCGTTATTCTCTTCGAAGATAGACCGTAGATTTTTTTTTTTTTTTATAGTGTATTTGCACCTCGTTCGAAGTATTTACACTTCCTTTATTTATAATAACATATAGCATAGTACAGTGATATACATACATAATTTAAATTTCTTATACAAGTATTGAGAGCAAAGTTTTTAAATAGCATAAGATTATTATAAGCTGTAAACAAGCACAAGAAGAATAGAAAATCAAACAGGAAGCACATGTGTTGTGCATGGAAAAGTAATTGATAACACATCGAGTTACGTAGATTTACAAAGGTTGAGTACAGATAGTGGAAGAGAGAAAAAAATATACATTAATTAACAATGTAAATAAAGGGGGACTTGGACATTGAAGGAGGACGTGACGGAGAGACGATTGATGATATGAAATGCATAGAGTGGTGAGATGTGCGTGAGATGGATGATTTTATACATTTATTTTGGCGTCGTTAAAGAATGAGCATATATAGATGCATGCCTCTATATTTGGGGAGGCGATCAGGTTATCGACGTCATGTGGCGGATAAATGTTTATGTTCGATAGGTTTTGCAGAAGGGTTCTTCTATGTCTGTTGTACTGGTTGCACTCCCAAAGCACATGGTTTAAGGTTTTTTCAGGAAATCCGCATTTGCATTGGGGGTCACTAACTATATTTTTCCTAAATAGGGATTCGGCGAGGCTGTGGTGATTTGATCTCATTCTACAAATTGTCACTATTGTTTTTCGGCTTAGGTGTTTTTTGTGAAACCATGGATGTTTTCGGTCGTTAACAAATTGGCGAAAGTATATTTGCCCTTTAAATAATCCGTCCTCTTTTGATTTTGCTTTGGTGTTGCTAAATGCATCTTTCCTGAATTTTTCTTTAAGATCTGTAAAGATAACCGTAGTGTCTTCGGGGATGCTTATAGTAGTGGCACTCTTGGCCAGAGCATCTACGTGATCATTTTCGATGATGCCTTGGTGAGACGGGATCCATATAAATGTGATAGCGTTACAGGGGTTTTTTTTTTGTGTACTGAAGGTACTTGGATTTTATTTTGAGGATGTAGTGGTTAGTTTTGACGGAACAATGCCAAGATTTTAGACAGGTTAGTGCGCTGAGTGAATCGCTCAGGATTGTGAATTTTTTTCCGTCGTTAGTGAGTATAAAGTCGAGGGCGTCATTGATTGCTGCACATTCTGCGGTGAAGACCGATGATGTTTTGTGAAGGCTTTTTGACACTTCTATTTTTGCTTGCGGGACGTAGTATGCGTAGCCTACACTGTCCAACTGTTCCATTTTGCTGCCGTCCGTGAATATTGCGGTACAGTTGTTGAGGTTTATGTAATCTTGAAATTTTTTTGCCTTTGTGAATGTAGGTCCTAGTTTTGTGTCGACCGGTAGGGTGCAGAATGTTTCTTCATATCCGTAGCAGTAAGGGTTGTAATTCACGTCGTTGTGGATTTCTATATCAAAGCAGTTCTGAGCGTAAATACATTTCGTGAGAAGAGTTTTAGCATCATTTTCGTTTGGGTAGGATTGCAAGTATTGTCTGATAATTTTATGAGTTTCAGAGCTTTTGTTGCTCGAAATTTTGGCAAGATAAGCATTGCAGAGATACTGTGATCGATCTTTGATGGACATCAATTTAGATTCCTCGAGTAGAATGTTGGTTGGGGTGCTTCCGAAAGCCCATTGCATATCGGATCGCTATAAATTGTAGTTTTTCTAGCTTGTAAGCTAGAGCTTTTCTTTTGGGAAAAAATATAAAGCACCCGTAGTCGAGTATCGATCTTATATATGATATGTACAACATAATGAGGGTTGAGGGGTGCGAGCCCCACCAAGTACCTCTCAAGTATTTAATGATATTAAAGGAGTTCATGCATTTTGCGTGTAAGTGATCGATATGGGGTTTGAAAGAGAGATCGGGATCGAATATTATGCCTAGAAATTAATTAATTGCTCGATTTAATTGTCTGGTCTCTGATTTGTAATTTTGTGCTTCCGGGTTTAATTTTTTTGTTGTTAAAGTGCATAAATTTTGACTTTGATGGGGACATATTTAGGCCGATTTTTAATAAATTAGAGTCTATGAGTTTTATGGCAGATTCGAGAGAGTGTATGGCATTGATGGAGGGATCAGATACTACTGTTAAGGCGAGATCATCTGCAAATTGAGAGATATGTATATTGTTTTGTAGATATGTATATTGTTCTGTGAAGGAGGAGGCGCGAAGTACAATTGTACAATCGAACGAACTCCACGAGTGAAGTTCGATTCAGATTGTATGAGCGCCTCCTCTGAACAGATCACATGGTAGTCCCTTTGATTGCCGCCAGAGTTACCACACCTTTAACGTAAAAATCGCGCGCGCGTGCTGCGCCGCCGTGTCTCGTTCTTGCGTTATTCTCTTCGAAGATAGACCGTAGATATAATTGGGTTAATTTATACATAAATTATGAGAAAAAGGGTGGGTGTGATCTGTTCGGAGGAGGCGCTCATACAATCTGAATCGAACTTCACTCGTGGAGTTCGTTCGATTGTACAATTGTACTTCGCGCCTCCTCCTTCACAGATCACATGGTAGCTATTTAAAGTCCATCTACGGTCAATAGGACAAGAAGTCAACAAATATGTGAAGAATACCTGAACTGTATTTTGGAAATATTTGAAAGCTTATATGCTAATGTACATTCTAAAGATAATTATAAAAACAACAATATTTAAACAGATTAAGACTGATCCTTCAGAATCGCTAAAGCGAATTGACTGTTATCTGCGACGACTTCTCGATTATAGAATCGAGCAAAAGTCTTGGAACCTTCAGACCAGCCTGCTGTCTTGCGTATCGTTTCGATGTCGACTCCACGACGATTCGCCTTGGAGGTTGAAGCATGACGCGTACTATGCGCTGTAAAAATCGAAGTATCTATTCCACTTTGTGCAAGAGTCTCCTTTCCCCAGCGAGCTAGAGTTTGTACTCCGACTGCTTTTTACTGGTTTATTAATGGACACAAATAAACTGGTAATGTCTCCTCGCAAATTTTTTGATACCTCCAGGTATCGAGTGAGACATGAGACAGCACAAATATTTTTATTGTGGAAAAAGGGCAGCGTCAATAAGGGCTGAAGCGCGCCCTTCTTCGACGTTTTTATATCTTCTGTAATAAAGATTTCAATCTTATCTACCCGGACTTGAATATTACCAATGCTGATTAGCGAAAAAAGTTTGCATCCTATGCCCAGTCGTAAGAGCCAGCAAGGTTATCAATTTCTGTGAAATCGTCTTGAATGTTAAGGTATCGTTGCTACCTAGATTGTTAAGATAATCTAGGACAGTCTTGGGGTCCCACGTAGATGCATATTTTGGCCATGCTGGTCTCAGTTTAGAGATGCCCTTAAAAAATCTCTTTACACAGCTGTCATTGGCGATGTCAAAGTCTGCGATGAGAGCCACGGCTGACCTTATACTATTCAAAGCGCTGTGAGACAGGCCCCTTTCGTATTCTTTAGACAGGAAGGCTAGAATCTCTGTCGCATCTGGCTTTGATAACTTGGGCATATCACCTTCGCAAAATGACCACCATCTTTTGAGTGAAGCGTCATAATTCCTCAGTGTAGACTTGCTGATTGAAGATATAATAATATTTATAGCTGTCTCTGGAATTCCTTGGTTGACTAGTTTGCTGAAGATAACTTTGCGGCAACCAGGGTAAGCTTCGGCCATAATGGATGGGGGTCCTTGTTGCAAGAGGAAAGCAATTTTATGTTAGGTTCAAACCACAATACCTTAGAAGATATAAGGGATTGAAAAAGCGGAAACCATGGCTGCGCGGGCCAGTACTGTACAACTACTATGCCCCTTGCGTTGTCTGTAATTATTTTGCGCAACATCTTTAGTATAATACTGAAAGGAGGGAACGCATAAAAATTCAAGTTGAGCCAGTTAACAGTAAATGCATCAATTAGTTCTGAACTAGGACCTACCTTCCTAGAAGAAGTATCTCTCACACTTTGTGTTCGAGCAGCTGGCAAACAAATCCAGCTCTGGTGTACCAAATTCATGAACTATCTGATCGAATGCGTACGACGAAAGCTCGTACTCTGTTTCGGGCTCAAGCTTTCGTGACTCAGCATCGGCTAAGAAATTGTCCTTGGAACTAATATAAGACGCAAATATCTTTAAGGTGCGTTCTTCGCACCAGTGCCATATTTGTCGAGTGATATCATTTAAATGTTCGAACTGCGTTCCCCCTGCTTTATTGATATATGCTATGGCTGTAGTATTATCAATTCGTAACAAGATATAACAATTTCTCAGATTGTTTGCCAAACATTTAAGCCCATTGAAAGCTGCTTTCAATTCCAAGTAATTGATGTGGAAGAGACGTTCATCTTCCGACCAGAAACCATGAGCTTTCTGCGTCTCGGATACGGCATTAATTCATGATATTTTCGCTCAGGTTATCATTCGGATTAGAGTCCTTTGTGAGATCCTGAGAAGTTGAAACACCCTTGCTTCCTTGCCTCTCATTGCCTTCTTTCTCAGCTGCGCCGTTCTACGCTGCTCGTTGATCCTTGTTTGAGGTTACGGCATCTGCCGCTGCCTCGACGCGGCCAGGCGTCATGGATCTTGAGCCGTTACCTGTTACAACAGATACAAAAACACAGGTTAGAGCCTGAATTTTCCTAGAATACGTTATTCTAGCGGTGAGCCTGAATCAGGTAAAACCTAATTCACGATATTAACCACATCACCTCGTGTGGATTGCCTTGCCCCACACGTAGACTGCGATGCCCAAGAGAATCGCAATACTGTAACACAGTAAAGGTAAAAAAGAAAAAACAAAGACGTATGTTTACTTTTTTCCGATTCACGTGACTTGTTTGAAGCTCTCGAAGTAGACCGTGAGCGACGTGGGGATGGCGAGCGGTGACGTGACTGTGAGCACGAGAGCCGTGGATAGGTTAAGTCACTCCCAGACGGCGATCGGCGCCGGTGATGTCTCTTACTCTTCTTTCTCTCCATTTCTTTTATAACTCTCATTACCTTCCTAGCAAAACCTTCCTCCTCGTCGTCCGAATGATTACGTTTATGACCTTTCTTTCCCATTTCGAACCAGGATTGACCAAGACTTCTTGGTGGTGTGGCTTCTCTGACACACAAAAAAAGAATGACGCAAGAACGAGACACGGCGGCGCAGCACGCGCGCGCGATTTTTTCGTTAAAGGTGTGGTAACTCTGGCGGCAATCAAAGGGACTACCATGTGATCTGTGAAGGAGGAGGCGCGAAGTACAATTATATTCCGCAAAGCAATTACACAAAGATATTCCGTCAAGATGGTAAGACGTTAAATAGATTGTTCCATTCTATCGATTATGTTCATTAGTGAGTAAATTTTATAAACCTGGCAAAATTTTCTGTTTATTTTATTGGTGCTAATATATAGTTTTGATTTCAGTAAAGAAATAGTCCTGCCAGATTCAGATGTACATGTGGCTTCTGCGTCGGAGATTAACAACAACAATCAGGATTCAGGACTTGAAATGGAATCAGTTGAAATATCTGAAACTCAAACACCACCGTCGATTGTTGAACGCGAGTCTAAATCGTTTACTGATGTAGCTGAAATTTTTAAATCGTAATACAATTTTTTCTATTCACTTTATGCATTACACTTTTAAAACAATTTTTTAACTCGAAAATGATTATTTCTCAGTGAGCATAAAGGTCGTCATGAAAGTCTGATTTGGAAACATGTTACCAAAATTGGTAATAAAATTAAATGTAATTACTGCCAAAAAGATTACAAGAACTTCAAGAATACTACTAACATGCTTCGACATTTGAAAACACAATTGAAAATGAAGGATTTACAACATTGATTAAGATTTTATCTCCTTTGTACCAAGTCCTATCTGCCAAAACCGTAACCAAGCAACTTGAAGCAAGATATGAAGTCATGAATATTAATTTCATAGATGAAATTAAGTCTTCATTGTATTATTGCTTCACCTGCGATGTATGGACAGACAATTCTAATACAAGTTACATGGGCAAAACCATTCATTACACTAAAGCTGATGTTGAATTTAAATCGGGCAATTTGGGTTGCATACCATTATCAGATCGTCATACAGCTGAAAATTTGGCTGAGCAATTTAAACAGTCTTAAAGGACTTTCAAATTCCATTAATAAATGAAAAATTAACAGCTATAATCTCGGATGGAACCAGCAATGTGAAGAAAGCTTTCCAAGAATTAGTGGGAAAAAACAAACATTTGGTTTGTGTAGCACACACGCTATCTCACATTATACCAGATGCCTTAAACCCCAAGAAGGTGTATATTTCTCCACTATCGGCAGTTATCGACAAAATTTCAAATGATCAAACCGAATCACAATGCATCGAAAATTTCAATATTTTAGTTAGATTGAGAGCTATTGTGAGACTAATAAGAAAAAGTGTTCCATTGACAGAAAAACTTCGGTCAACACAAGAAAATGCTGGAATTAAGTGTGAAAAAGTACTTTATCTTATATTAGATATTGCCATTAGATGGACAACAAAAATAGATATGATAGAGCGATATCTAGAATTGGAAAAATATGTCTATTTGACACTTGCAGATTGCGATACAAATGTTGAAGTTTTAAATAAAAGTGATGTGAAGATTTTGAAAGATGCACTTGAAGTTATGTTGCCGATTCGTGTAGCTATAACTGAACTCAGTGGAGAGAAATATTCTACAGTTAGTATGGTTATACCTATAATCAAGTACATGAAAGATGGTATCTGTAAAGTTAATGTTCAAACTGATATTGGTCATTTTCTTAAAAAAAATGATTGATGCTATCAATGACAGATTTAAACATATCGAACAGTGTTGTTTACTGGCAATGGGTACACTAGTAGATCCACGGTTCAAAAATATTGTTTTTAGTCAACCTCTAGCGCGCTCTTCAACTTTATCTAATATCAAGAATGCAGTGAAAGAAATGGCAAAAAAATCATCTACCAATTCGTTCGTAGAAGAAAATATTGACAGTAATAATTCCGAAAATGCGAATGGAAATTTCGACATTTGGATACAGCACAAAGCAATGCACGTTAATCGAAATTCAAAATTTTCGAGGGATTCAACCCATGAAGTAGATATTTTTCTACAATCTCCATGCATTCACCATAAAAGTGATCCACTTGAATGGTGGCTTCACAATAAAAATAATTATCCTGCGCTATTTGAAGTTGCAGTAAAACAATTAACTGCTCTTTCTTCAAGCGTACTTCAGAGAGGTTATTCTCACGTGCTGGGCTCATTAAAACAGATTTGAGAAATCGTCTTACTCCTCAACATTTAGATATGCTATTATTTTTAAGTAGCCAACCAAAAAATAAATGGAATCTCTTAGGCGTTTGATTATTTTCAAAACATGAATCCAATGTTTTTTTAATTTAAGATTTTGTTTAATAACTAATTTATATGTAAAAGACTATGTATTATTTAAATATACATGTAATAAATGTTGATTATTTCTTGAAAATTATATTGTTGTATTTAAAAAATAAAAATTTCATTCGAGTCAGTTAATCGAGTTTTCGATCATTTTGAAGAATGATCGAGTCGGCATGATCGAATCTGGTTGACTCGATTATGTCAACTCGATAAATTTTATTATGATCGCCGATCTCTACTCCTGACAATATTATACTGGCCATGGGCACCTAAGTACCATGGCACAAGATCGGTCTCGTATCGGACAGCACATGCAGTTGGTGTGGGGTGGACGAGGAGACGCCCCTCCACCTGCTCACAGCGTGCGTCATGGCTGCCGAAAGGAGACTAAAATGGTTCGGGGACGCATTCCCAAGCCTAGAAGACATTAGAGGCCCCAAGACCAGCCAACTGATCGGCTTCTAGAAAGAAGTCGTTCGGTCGAACTAATGTCAACGTATGGACTGACACAATGGACCATGAGCTACGTGTCGGAAGGGCAAAATGCTCTCCTTCATTTACTTTATATTATTATATTATTATTATTATTATTACGCATTCGGATCGGGTTAAAACTCTGGATCTGGTGGCATACAAACCTATACTAAAAGTTAGCGGCGTTGGTTCATCCAGATTCAAAATGGCAGCCACCATAACAGTTGATTGTAGCCGAAAATGTAAAAAACATCTTTGGTATTTTTTATCGGTAAAATGGACTCACAAAAAAACGTTATGAATAAAAAGGGCTTAAAATTGATCAAGAAACACGCGTGAATTTTTTCAGAATTTTTGGGATGATTTGGCTATTTTTGGTTATGGCTATTTTATAAAAATGGTAATAGTTAAACAATTATGTAAACAATTATGTAAATGCTATGAAATTTTTTTTCAACTTTCATCTTTTAGTTGGCAATATAATGGCACATGTATATTTGCCTTTTTACCGGCAAAATATCGGCGAATCAATTGACAATATATTGCAAGTATAAACTGCCAGTATATTGCACTTCTATTGCAAATTGTTTAGATTTTCACGCGGCGACTTGCAATTTTAATTGAAAACTCCAGAGTCAGCCGTATTTATAAATCCTGGTCATTTCCGTGACTCGATGAGGAATGACTCGAACTCTGCGCTGAATTCGTATGTGTGCAATAGTTGCGCGGTACTATACACTCGCACAAACACACACACGCATACTCATAAAATAATGGGTCTTGGCCATGCTATACGCGCGTTGCGATTCCAATGCTATATATAAACAGTGGTAGTAATACATCAGTCGCAGCAAAGTATGCAAATGTAATGGCTTTTGTATTATATACGTATAGGAGCTGAACGAGATAGAAAGATAGAAATAGTACAGGTCGTCGCGTAACGAGCACTGCGCCTATTACTACACGGTCTCCGCTGTAAAAACAAATTCGACAACAAAGCGCAAAGTGCGCAGCGAACATCCTCCTATACATACACGCGTGTACGCACATCATACGTACAATATCGCGTATTGTCTCGAGGGGTTGTTTCGCGCAAGAAGCCTACTTATATAAAGCGAGCAGTGCGATAGCTATATAGTATCGTGCGGGTGTATGTGTGTGCTGCATGATGTCGCGGGTGGCCAACCCCCCGTAGG
Organism: Trichogramma dendrolimi; assembly: GCA_034770305.1. Classification (NCBI taxonomy): domain Eukaryota; kingdom Metazoa; phylum Arthropoda; class Insecta; order Hymenoptera; family Trichogrammatidae; genus Trichogramma; species Trichogramma dendrolimi. The sequence continues at coordinate 30,370 of JAPMIB010000220.1, forward strand.
TTTTCTAAGGAACCGCGCGCTCGCTCGCGCAGCACACAACGGCTGCTATTGCTCATCCCTCGTCAGTATACATTTTTTCACATGTATACGTAAGCGCGCCACGATTCGATGATTGCGAGCAGAGCGAGAGAGAGAGAGAGAGAGAGAGAGCAAAGAACGGGGAGAGAATAGACGGATTCGAGCTTAGTCACGCGGGTAAGTTTCGCGAAGAGAATCGCCTGCCTCGTGCGCTGCTGCTGCTGTGAGTCACTCGCCGTAATACATCGGCAAGCGAGTAGCAGCAGCTCTCGTACGTATTAAAGTTACTGTATACCATATACTAGCGGAGCTCCGAAATTGCGATCGATCGCACGCGCGAGCTCCGAGTCACCCTTTGATTGGGGCAAAGACCGCACTGCGACGATGCGTGAGTCGTCGTAGTCGTAGTCGAGGTTGCTGCTTTTTGTCGCTGTATAGACCAGCACGCAGGCACGAGACGGCAGTTCTCCTTCCCCATGCGCGCAGAGTACACATACACACACACACATAACGGCACAGGGCTGCATGTGTATTATCGCAGACGCGCGGTTTGTATAGAAACGTTTACGAGCGATCGCGACTGGCGTATTACCGAACGTTCGACGACGAAGACGACGATCGACGGTATACGAGCTTCAAACGAGCAAGAAAGTCCCGTGTACACATGACGTAACCGAGTTATACCGATGGCCGCGTGCAGCAGTGTAAGCCCAGGGTCCCGAGCTTACCCTCCACCTTGCATCGTTTCGAGGATGCACGGCAATTTCATATATACTTGATATTCCAGCCACGGGTATGTGCTCTATTGAATAATCCGCGGGTACCAACTGACCAGAGATGAAAACCTGCGGTATATATGGTCTCAGACGCAAGATAGTTACAAGACACAATCTTGTTTGTTTTTGGGTGGAGCCGAAAGTCAAGTCTCGATAGACGATTGCTAACATCTAATTCGTATACTGATGTATTACATAAGTTTTGCGTTGCGCAACGGATGGATCCTACATCCGTGACGTTTTTAGTCTGTTCGAAAAATTCTTCTACACCCCCACGCACTCAAGTTCCCTTGCAGGGCGTTTAAGCGCATGACCCGCGCTGCAGCTCACCGCGCTGCGGAACTCGCGCAGGATTGCATTATACTCCGTTTAAGAAAGGAATGTGTCAGGCAAAGGATAACGTTGGCGCACCGGTTGAGGCATTACACGCGCGAGATGCGTACGTCTGATACTGACTTTATGGCTTATCGTAAATTATTTGCTAATCTGCCTCGCGAGATCTCGACGTACTCGACTATAGCTGCTGCGTAGCACCCATCGAGGCGACCGTATGTAAGTACGTATACGTATACGGTACGGTATACGGTACGGCCATGCTTTAGCCTAGCGAGGCACAAGATGTTATTACCCCGCGCGCCGTAATGTGGGCCATACGATCGCAGCAGCGCTAGCTCCTCGAGACTGCTGTGCAATACGCATTTACTTTGATACATTGTGTGCCTTATATATGTTGGAGGCGCAAGCCGGGCCTTGAGATTCTTGCTCACTCTCTCTCTCTCTCTCAGCCCGACGAGATAAAACTCGCATTTAGCCCGATAAACTGACGTATTTATGGCGACGAATGATTTGTTTTTATGAAATCGAAACACATACACATTCGCTCGCTCCCTTTCAGCCGCGCGTATACCGACTTTGTGCGTGCGTATTACGGCTACGTATTCATATCCACCAACGACCGTGTGCGCGTCTGTATATGTATGGTAAGAATCCTCGACCAATGGATTTTCGTATATAAAGTATAGTTATACACCGTAACGTATACAGAAGGTTATTTATTGGATGAGTCCTGCCGAGCAAGGCCACTTTTTTTCATTTTGCGCTGCGCGTACGTACGGATCGCGTACGAGCTGCCGAGCTTAAAGCTCCACTTGTACCGTATAGAGCCGTTTTTCGGAATCGCGTTACGCGCGCTTGCGACGCAGTGCAGCTTAAATACGGATTCGATACGCGTATACGTAACGACTGATTTTCAGTGAAATCGAACGGACAAGACAATTTTTTCTCAGCTGTGACGAAAAACTTGTTTTTAATGTCATACGTGTCTCTGAATTTTAATATAATGATAAGAACCTGCTATAGCCCATTTTCATTAAAAATGTCTATATTATAATAGCGGAAACATTGTATTACAGCTGCTCAAGTTTATCAAAGAAGTAGATTATTTTATAAAACAATTTATAGCTATACTGTGTAAAAAAAATCAAGTATTATCGAATAAGTGATAGTGTATTCATACTTTTTTTTTATTTTACTATACTTTACAGAGGTGGGTGAAACATGTAATTATAATACCTATATCGTAGAAAGATTTAAATCAAACCACATGTTGATGCTTATTTTTAATACCGTGATATTTAATAAATACTAATTGCAACAATTCAAGGTAAACTTATAAGGTAATAAAAATCGTGAAAATCATTAAAGACACTTTTGGATCAAGCAGTAATCCTTCCTGTGTTCCGAAAGTTCTCTCAATTATAAACTACATACGAAGTAATAAGAACCATAGTCGCAATCGTTATCTAATTATTGATCGTTATATGTACCCAATACGTTAAACGATTTTAAAGCTATTCCATCAAGTAGCTTTTAAAAAAAAGTATTAAAAATAAATAGGTTAATAAAAGCCATAAATTCATTCTAATTTTCAACAAATTGGGCACGTCGAAAACCATCAAATAATTTATTCAACAACTTAATACTAAAATTTAAAAAAACATATCATACTATTATACGTTTAACAAGTACTTTGCCTCAATAATTGGAAGCTTATCAAATGCGCTTATAAAGTCTTGTGGGGGCAACGAAACAACACAAGCATGTAAATGAGACAATATTTCCCAGAATTTCGCGCTATTCCACGCTATTGGCCACATTATATTCTTTGAGAGACGAAATAGCATATAGGCATAATCATGACCACCCACGCAATGTTTACGTAATTTAGTCAAAATATCATCGGTATGCTCAAAAAAAAGGAGTTTCAAACGAGTCTCGTTATTTATTATTTCTTCTTCACTCAAATTTTTTCGTGGTATGTATTCGAACATATCTTTTGGTTCAACGACATCTTTTGAGAACTTGAAGTAGAGAATAGGCTGCTTTTCCGGTTGGTCCTCGTACTTATCACTCATTCTTTATACAAATCCGATATCGAATCTATCGCCTGTGCAATCGGGTAATCGTCGCTATTTTTATCAGAGAGCGCCTTATTCCTCCACTCAACCATTATGTCCCAAACTGGAAAATAAAGCTTGGAGGCTGAGGTGACCAGCACACAGGTGGCAAGCAAGAGACTACGATGTGACAAAATGCACTATTAATTCGTGCGAAATTCGAAATTTCGTTGTAAATTAAAGAAGTACTTACAAAACGGCGAAGCTCTTCATAGTCCTGTCAGTCTATGTGTCGAGAAAGAATGACTGATAGATGATTCAGGAAAGGGGCTTATATAGACGAATCGAAATCAAAAGTCTCATTAGTCACACTCCCGTAAGTACAACAGTACCCAACATCCGTTGGCAATATAGACCATGAATCTAGTTTTAGGGCCTTTCCGTCAGATAAGATATTTCACTTCCGATACTTTCTTGCTTAAAATATACTCGCGTATCGATATAATTTACTAGTAATATCTGCGTTGCGAGATCAATGAAACACCTAAGCTCACCGGTCTTTTAAAAAAGTTTGTAATCGCTGCATGTTAAAAATTTCTTGATATGTGCAGTAATTAAGAAGGTATGAAAAAGAATACGATTCAAAAAATTTAGAAGCACATAGTTGAGGGATACAGATCACAGCTATATAAAAAAGGTGCATACAATATGATAAACTCACTGAATTAAAATGATACGTTACGTGCAAGACTCGTCAAATCGGATAAAAATGCACGACACGATCCGAACGCGCGTTCAAAGTGAATTTTATCCTGCAATCGAAAATTCATTAGCAGGGAGAAGAGATAAAGAGATAGTACCGGAGATAGCTTTGGCTGAGCAAATCTAACGTAAATTTTGTGTACACAGACGATGACGACGACGACGACGAGGAATCGCGCAACGCTTACTACTACCTATTGCTGGGGGGGTTGAAGGAAAATCAAAGACTAAATAAACCACGGGCGATTGATCAAAAGCAATCTCTAGCTCGGCTACGACTTGTTTTGCCGTCGGATTAACCGTTTATATATATTATATACAAGCTACATGTACACATAAGAAAGAAAAAGACGTGCGCGAGGAACGGTACAGCGCACAGATCGGCATCGTGGCATGTGTGTGTATACATATACCGTAGTACACACAGACGCATACGCTACAATGTGACGTACGTCTATATATTGTGCGGCACGTGTCTCGCGATTGTGTATATATATAGCTGAGCTGCTTCTACTGTCTCCGCATCAAGCCAACCCCCTGGAGCGCTCGAACTTACTTATACGGACTAGATACTCACACACGCTCATCCTGGCATCATAGATGCGAGTAGAGAAAAAGACAAAAAAAATGTCAGCACTCGCGCGCTAGTCATACGCAATACAGTTGTGCGCGGGTGACAAAAACTAGCAGAGTATTATACCGTATCTGCGGCGTCTCTGCAGCATGAGACGAACGATATAAAAGTGCGAACCGATGACGGGCCGACGCGCGATCCTGCGACGAAAAAAAAGGAACTGTAGCGAGAGAAAAGAATTAAAAGAAAAGGAAGAAGCCGTGACTGCAGCAGCACGCGAGCGAGCGAGAAAAGCTGTCGCGCGCCACAACTATACATATAAAGAGCTCACTCGGCCGTATGCATACACACTTTCATTAATATTCATGCATGCGCGGTATATGCCACCATATAGCGCGGACGTCGTGTTCGCGCGTGCGAGCGAGCGAGTATAAGTGAGCCCCGGCCCTATTACCAGCGCTGCTTCGCGAGTTCGCGAACATGACGCGACTTAATCATCGGACGCACACACGACACACGGCTCGTTTGTATATACATACTTTACGAGTACTCTCCGCGACCGAATGTGCCGTTATTGCTCGTTACAATACACTTCTGTGTGTGTAAATGTGTGTGCAAGTACGGCACGGGAACGTGCGTTTGCACACTCGATGGTATGTGTGTAAGTCGCGCGGGGATGCAGTCGGACTGCAGTGGTACCTATTTTAGTATATACGCGTACGCTATATACATTTGTCGCCGAACGAGCGTACGTATAGAGAAAGATGGCTTATCATGCACTCACCTACGCTACATACGTACGTACGGTTTATAAAAATGCTGCGCATTCGCGTCGAGGCTCGCGTGTTTCGCGTCTGCCTTTTTTTTGCCTCTTTCTCCTCTTTATATACTTCTTTTTTATAACTGTCCGTGCCTCCGTGTGCCTGCGTGTCGACGCTTAATCAGTCCGTATATGCAGAATACCTCCGCGTGCTTTTGCAGCTGCGATTTTTAAGAGCTGCTGCTGCTGCTGCAGTATTATATATCGCGACGTTTTTTCTGAATGCGTATGCACTGCGGAGACGCCAAACTGCCGCTTTTGAATGATATTCTTTTTCATTTTACTCGTTTCTCGCTAATGCACTTTGAATGCTTTTTCAGAGGGAAATATGAAGTATACCAAGATTTAAGATAAAGCTCGAGAATTATGCTGTATATGCTAATCTGCGCGCACGTGAATGATATTTACGCGTACGACCATCAATAGACATTTCAGATCTCGAGTGGATAATGGTTTAACTTATATAGCTGAGTAGTTATATTCGTCCACAAAAAAGCTTAACTTTTTATTACAATTTCAGTGGCCTTAACTCATTTAGGCACCGTTTAAAACGCAAAAAAACGAAGCCAAATTATATTAAAAAAACCTATTTCCACTTAGCTTTCTCCAAGTGCTAGAGCTTTCACAAACTCGAGCTCGATAGGATTAATAAAGGCATTAAGAAGCTGTTAAAAGCACGAGCTTGACCGATTCTTCCGAAAAAGCCACGAACAATTTGCAGCTAGAGCTTTCGAAATCTGCATTATGTTTAATTTAGAAGAAGGAGTCTGAGCGCCGTAAATAATAGGAGCCACGCGCACCACTGCCGCCGCTGTTGCTTTAGCGAAGCCACGAGGGTGAGCTCGCACACGTGTGTGTGTATATATAAAGCTCTAGAGTCGTTTGCAGCGAAGCAGCGCACCAGGTATATACGGTGCGTGGGTGCAAAAATCTAGCTTGATAAATTATCAAACGCAATAACGCCACTGTATATATCTCGTAGCGCGCCGCGCCAGTGCCACCTCTAAACACGCAACAGCAGCAGCAGCAGCAGCAGTGGCCAACCCGGAGTTTACGAGTCTGGGCGTTGCGCGTGTTGCGTTGTACACCTACATATATATGCTGCTGCTCGTTGGTTATAAGGTGTATATACCGTGTGTGCGCTGAAGTGAGCTTGAGAGCTAGCCACGCCGCGCGTATACCGCACATCGAGCTCGGGCGCCCGAGTGTGCGGCGGTGGTCGCTTCGCTCGGCCGCGAACGAATAATTTTCCGTGGTGCCTCTCGGTATATATATACAGCGACTGCAACGTACTGTACTGGCTCTCTCTCTCTCTCTCTCTCTATCTATATCTCTGGCTTCGCGCGCGGTGGTCTTGAGAGCGAGCAAAGTAGAGAGAAGATAGAAAGAGAGAGCGAGAGGAAGATCTTGCGGAAAAGCTAGGATATACACACGTATATAACGTGTATACGAAATTCAGCCAGGATACCGCACGCGTATACACACAGGAGGAATATTGCGGTCCACTCGGTCGAGTAAGTATACTCGCTTTTGCCCTCGCCGCCTCCCCCTTCTGCTCCGAGGGGGGTAGCTATATACGTATATAGTCTGTACGTATAGTACGCCTCTCTATATTGCAGCGCGAGCAACAGCGTGTCTTGTTATCTCGTTCTTCTCTGCGCGTATTTGTGTTGTGTGTACACTATATATTGCACCCCCTGTGCTCCGCTGCCGCATCCACTCTATATACAGTCTCTACAACGCACACTACACATACATAAATACAAATACAGGAACTGCGAAAGAGAGAGAGAGGGAAAGCAGGTTTTGGGCGAAAATAGCTGTGGAGCATTGCTGCCGCGCCGAAGGCATCGTGTGTAGCTCACGAAGCTCCGAGCTCGATTCATCGGCTCATCTCTTAGCTGCTTTTCTGATGCTTCCCTCCCTCTTTTCCCTTCGGATCGCGGCGATTCTCCTTCGTTTTACAAAGGATTCGAGCGTACAGGTCATCCTCGTACTCCCTGACTCTTTGAGTATAAGTATACGGGGGGAATATGTATAACCTGTTCAGCGATCGTCTCATCCCCTGCGAACATTTATATATGCGTCTTATGATATGTAAGTTTCGCTATAAGATAAAATCTCGGCAAGATTTTCCGTACTCAGCGTGTACACTGTGAAAAGTATCAACATTAAAATTTATTTAAAAAATAATTTAATTTCTAAAAACCTGCTTCGAAGTTCATAGAGCTATTAAAGATGTCCAACATTATCGAAGCACATTCATGCATTTTTCGTGCAGTTTATATAAAAAAATTAACCAATACCGACACACTAATGGTCAATTCACTTCATGCAACAGTACCTTCAGTAAAATTCAGAATATGTTTTTTTACTTTTAATGTCTAATTTTTACATAAAATTTGCATTAAATTTGAGAATTTTTTAAACCGTGTAATTTATCAGATGCTGCTCATATGAAAAGTCAACTTATTTTTTAAGACTTTTTCTAATTCGGGTTTTCATGTCTGTATCTTCAAACTTACGTCGGGCTTACTTTAAAGAAAATTCTCATGGATCTCTTCAATTAATTTTTTGCAATTGAATCTTCTCACAGAAACACAATCAGCATACATAAGCAGACGATTGTGCGCCAGCAGCCACACGACGAGCCAGCTCTGACAAAATGTGCCTCGATGCAGCCGAATAAAGAGCCGCACGCGAACCAGATACATCGAACCTCGCGCACCGATACCGGTATATCCGCACTAAGCGCATGCACTAGTATTATTGAATGCAACGAGTGAAAAAAATTGAGACAATTTGTTCGTGTTTGCAAGCGTGTCCAAGGAATATAATCCAATCCGGTAGTGCGTGATTGTGTGCAGTGGCTCGCGCGGTGGAAGCTGCAGAGTGACTTATCGATGGTCTTATAGATATATCTATGAATGAAAAAAGCAACAGGGCTAGACGCACAGCTCGAGGTGCAGCGAAAAGAGACGAATAACAATACCTGCGTACATAGTCGTCGAGCGACTTTCTGCAAACGACAGAGACAGAGAGACGAGCTTCCAAGGAGCCGTGCAAGAAGATTCGCTACGGCATCCATGGTACATGGCGAATATGTATTATATATCTGCGCAAGGGATGTTCTGCAGAATCATCTTCTTTATGCTAATACGTATAGACTTACCGGAGAGCCGAGAAACCCCCTACCGGCGCTCCGGGGGCTATAACCTCTATATACATAGCGAAAAAACGCCACTTATTACACTTCTTGTTTACGTCTGTAGCCTATAGCTGTGCGCGGCTGCGGCTACAGGTGTACTTCTTTGCTCTCGTGTTATGATGCTCAGGCCTTACAATTGTCGAGAAGAGTCTATGGGCTCGAACCGCTGCCTCTTGAGATGTTGTCAGTGAACAATAAAGGAATTCGAATGTATTGATTTTCGGGGCAGTCCCGAGAAATTGTGCGTGCGGCTACCATCTGCTTAGAGTTTGTATTTGTGTTGTAATTACTTTCTTGTACTAGCTTTTCATTTATTTTTAATTGGATGTTTTGAACGAAATTATAAAAAAATACATTATGATGCTTTATTTTTTCTCGTACTCCTCTTGAAACTTTATATGTCTTTGTTATATCTTCAACCCCTAGCTATTGCATTTTTCGCGAAAAATGAAGCACCCAAATACCGCAGTGCATTAAATTATCGCACTACGAATCACGAGGACAACGCGTAATCTACGCGCACTTAGAATGAGGTCTCGCATATATACAAAACGCACACGTAATACACACGTATACGGCGACTACGACGACGACGACGATGCACACCATGATATAGATTTAGAGTCGTGTAGCGCACCACCGCGGCGTATCTCGGCGCGCGAGCGGGCATGATAATCCGTTAATTAAACGAGAGGGCACTTTTCGGGCTTGACTCACTGTTGGCTGCCGCCGCCACGCCGTCGCTGTTGCGCAGGATGTGCGCCTCTAGTATAGGAGAGTTTCGCTATACGTATCGCGCGCGTCGGAGTTCAGCTATATAGGGTGCCGTATACAGCGTATATAGAAACGAAAGTGTGCGCAGAGTAGGCGGGTGGCGCGCGCGCGGACTCGCAGCTCCGGCTTCTACAGCTAGCTCTCGTGTAATTTTAGCATTTGCAGCAATTTGCCGCGCGATTAATTAACGTCAACGCGTATCAAGCCGCGCGCTACTTCTAGCCAAGTGCAAGCTCGTCGCTGTGTAGGTGTATTATATGTGTGCGTCTGCGTCTGTCTACTATATATACTGTAAAGCCCGAGCACGCGTCATTCACTTTGTACGCGTAGTGGAGCTTCACAAGCTCGCACTACACATACACACACACACACACACACACAGTCAGCTTTTCACGCGCTCGTACAGCATTCGTACATGCATCTAGATTCGTGTCTACGGTCGGCTCGTGCCGTTGTCTGCGTGATTTCTTTTTAGCACCGTCGCCGTCGCGCTTCAGCCAGGCAGAGGGCTTCAGGGTACTTGTGGATTCCTCGGGCGCAACTGGTACACTCGAGGCTGCTGCTGCTGCTGCTGCTCGAGCTTAGAGCTGGTTGTAGTAAGCAATTACTTTCGCACTCGAAAGTATAAATGCGGCGCCGTGCGACTCTGCAGTTCTGTCTCTTTCTCTTTCTCTCTCCACGCTTCAGCAGCAGCAGAAGCATTGGGAGCGCCCCATTACAACGGAGACACAGACGAATATAAAATAATTACGCGCGCGCTCGCCGACTCGACTCGATGACATTTGGCCGGCTTTTAATCGAATTTAAACGAAGGGATGAATAAAAGTAATGCGTATTATATATATATCTGATTAATTATCGCCTGGTGCGAAAAGTGGTGCGTGTACATTGCACATACATACTACAGTACTTATTTCAACAAAGAAAATTGGGCACTATATGTAGGGGAAGAGAGAATTCATCCGCATGCAGAGCAAGAGAGGCGCCTCGTGCTCGTACTATAACAATATAAGAGCTAGAAAGCGAGCGAGAAAAATCACAGCGAAAACAACTGCGAACGTCCACCCACACGCCAGTGCTCTCTATCTCTCTGCATTATAGCCTGCAGACAGAAAAAAGAAAAGGGCCAGATATGCTCCGGGGCTGGTGGTGGTGGTGGTGTGCAAGTGCGAGACACATGAAAAGAGAAGAGAGAGAGAGCGAGAAAGCACATATATTATATAAGTGCACACTTGCGGCAGTTGGGCAGCTCTCAAACCCGTAAATGGCTTGCTTGCTGCTGCTGCTGGCCACTTGCAAGAGTGCACTGATGAAGTGCAACGTTGACCCGAGGCACTAACAGTATTCGTTCTCCGCTTCTTCCACCCGCAATGCTCTCTTTCTCTCTCGGCAAAGTCCGAGAAGTCGAGCATCTTTGGTGCTCGAGCGTCAACTTTTACCCTCCCCGAAATGTGTTTTTTTTACTGCTATATACCTTTTTCTCGCCTTGATGGCACTGTATCTCCGTAGAAGTGTACGTAGCAGCTCGAAAAGAGAGTTAGCGTCTGAAAGAGAGAGGGAGAGAGAGAGAGATAGAGAGAGAAAAGCAAGCCCCGCGCTTAAAAGTTCGGCTACTTTTTCTTCTCTACATATAGATACCGATGGCACAAGCGCGCGCGTGGACGCGTTCGCACAACGACAACGGGCCTAAAAAGCTCGCAAGCTCTGCGCTCGCGAGGACAAAAATCGAGAGAGGAAGAGTGAGGCTCAAGTTTCGTACTCATATTATACGTGTATTTCGCGACTGATACATTTGCATCAAACAGTGCTTCCATTCGATTTTAGTTTATCAAGTTTTATCGAGAAAGGTATAGGGGGTTCAACTTTTTTATGCCGCGGGACGCGCCAGGACAGAGATCTTATGAAGTTTTGGCCGGGCTGTAGGCCGTGTCGCGCAACGGCAAAACGATCGCCTCCAAATCGACGCATTTTCTCTCTATGTACGTGCCGGGCGCTTTTTCCGCGGACTCGAGCTTTCCCCAGGCGAAATTCCACAACGCTTTTATTCATGCGATGATAAACACTACTATGCATAGCTCGACGGTCGTGGATGATTCGCAAAGTGCTTATGTAGACGACACATCGATATAGGGGATAAAATTGCATATAATACGTATGTATATGATGACGAAAAATCGAGACGCGTCGTTGAGCCGTGAAAATGCGCCTAGCCATCAAGTTTTCCGTACCAGCGGGCATATGTATTAACCACGCGCGGCTCTCCGACATATATTTCGATTGGCACGTGTAGGCAGCTCGATCGTATAAAGAAACACATGAAAAAAGCTCTGCTTAATTGAATTAAAGTTTAACTCGACTCGTTTCACCAAATACGGCAGTTGATCGTCGCGTGTATCATAATACGTATCGGAGATGTTCAACCGATTGAAAGTTCAAACGAAAACTCATGCACATATGGTAGAATTCGTTATATTGCGTAAACGCGAGTATCATCTGAAAATATTTGATGCGTCGTGACCAATGTTGTTTAAATATCATAAGCTCGAGCATTAAAACTCGTTATATTTTCGCGAAATAATGCAAAGTCGCAAAAGTTATGCCCTACTTGACTCGTGTTACTGTGGCTGCTGTGCTGCTGCTCTGCGTGAAGGCACACGCAAAGATGAAATAATAATTAATTCGGAAAAGTAGCTTGTGCCAGAGTATATATGGTATATATACGCGTGCGCGTGTGCATGCGGAGAAAGATACCGACTCTGGTATTGCTCAAGTTTCGAGGCGGTGGGAGGCAAAGTAGTTCGCAAAGCTCAAAATCATATAAATGCGAACGCAGAGATGCAATAAAATTTGTGCGTGACGCGAATAAACATATCTCTCTTTCTCTTTCTCTCTCTGTCTCGGGCTTGAAACTAAAAAAACATCAAATTTCGAATTGCCGTCGGTGTGCGGTAGGGTACTACCGTCGTCTTGGTACGTGTGTGCGTCTGTGTGTACGTTGCGGCACATCTCGCGCAATGCGGAGCTTCGTCCTTACGTATGTATGTATGTATGCAAGCATGTATACGCCGTACACACGCGACTGACTCTCGCGCGCGTTAATCGTAAATAAGGTGGAGAGGACACTTTACGACTTTTGCCTTCGGTCCCTCGCCTTGCCGCTGCCGCGCGCACAAGAGACACACAACTACGACGACGATGGACGGGGCGGTATCGTCGTCGTCGTCGTCGTCGTCGCAGTACGACGCTTCGCCCCGTAGTTTACTAGGTGGAGAACGAAACAGACGACGTACGTCTCTGGAAGGACTCGGCTCTGTGTGTGTGTGTGTGTATATATACGACTCTGTGCGGTACTGTATACTGCAGTAGTACTACTATACGCAACTGTACTACTGCACAATCCACCCCCCTCGGCAGCCGCCTGCCGCGCAACTACTTTTACTTCTCGCGCGTGGAAGCCATTACATTGCGACTCGGCAGTTTTTGTTAAAAATTTATTCGCCTCTACTTCTGAGTAAGAGTAATGGTCTCCCTCCCCACCTTTTTCGATACAACAGTTTGCGCGTATGTATACGCGCACACTAATTTCATTTTGCTCCCATAAATACCGAAGCGCGTAAACTGAAAAAATGCGACGCATTTTTTTTATATTTGTTGCTGCGCAAGTTTGACAATCGAGCACTGAATTTATTGAAAGCATAACATGATTTTTTTATCATTTCAGTGATTTGTAAATATTTTATTTCAGTATTAAACAGCTCTCTTAAACTGTAATTGTACTTTTCATGCATGAAAGAAAATTCAATTAATTATTACCGATAATGATGGATGATCAGAATTTTAAAAGATCAAACTAATTTTGCAATGCTTAACACTTTTTCTTTACAGATCTGCTGTTATTTTTTGAGAAGAGTTTGAAATTGCTTTGAATATTTAGAAACAGAGAAATGGTGTGGACATTACAACGATATAATTTAATTATTCGCGCCTAAACTTTAAACAGCTGATTGATTTTGGAGAGGAGTGTGATGGGATCAATTTACATTGATGAGAAATCAAATCATTCATCGGGCCTCTAGTCGTTGATACGAACTCGATTGAAATAGTGTGTTTATATTTGTTGTGTTCAGTGTGTGTTATGTGTTGATTGAAAATCATGGAAAGGAGCAAGGTTAGAATGATATTCATTATTTAAATTTTAAAAAGGACCATTCGTGACAAATACATTGTCATTGATGTAAAATTTAACACACACTTATTTCATGCGATAAAGCTCTCCCAAAAATGTATGCAAACCATCATTATATATTAAAACAAAAATTAAATAAAGCGGATACAGTTTATCTCACACTGTTCAATATAATCGAAATTTATCTCACAGAATTTCGAGCTTAGCACACCATGCAATGATAGTTGCAACTAATTATTTGTTGATCTAAGAATAATCTAATCCTCATCCGATCACTCAATATAAAAGTTGATATTACATTAGTACAGCTTGGATGGGTCGCCTGAGAATTTTTCGTACCTCGTTGACTTTCATCTATTTTGATACTTTTGTCACTAAATTCTAAATTATTTAATACTTATGAAGCATTGTGTTTGAAGTAAAAAATAAAGATAATTGTATATGACAAAATTTAAACACGACTCTTCGCAATTTCGCCAATCAGTTTAACTAGTAAAATGTTGGCATTTATTGACCCGTATGCGTTGACAAGCATAAATAAACAAAAGAATTTAATGTAGATATTCATAAGAAAACACGAGCGGGATTGTATATAAGCACACTATACTATTCAACATTCTGCATAATTACTACTATAATTATCATACTTATGAATTTAAATAATAAATGAATACTATAATTATTATACTTACAAATGATGAATGCAGTCGGGTAGACAAAACAAAGACATGCATTGTTTCACGACTCATCGATTAGTATATTATATTTACATCGCGTGTCGCGCAATGTTACATGGCTCGTTAACTTGGAAATTATTCGAATACTCGTGCTGTGTACATGCGCAGCGGGCATAAAGTCAGAGTACATAGCCTAACGAAGTAATGAACACCCCGAGATTTCCCAACCAATCCCTTATTTTATATTAAATTCTTAATCAGGTGTGCGTCGCACGGAAAGTCAAAAGGACATTATTGCATTCATATATATGCTGTATGTAAAGAGAAGCCGAAAATGGCATGAGCGCATATTGGAGTTGGAGCATATTATATCCGGTATACACCGCATGACCTCTAGAAAGCATGAATCTCTCTCTCTTCCTCTCTCTCTCTTTCTGCAGTTCACTACTTCTTGTTAACGATCATTAATGCAGAGCTATGCTTTGCATGTTCAAGCCTTGTTGCGTACAGCTCTTATTTTTTTTTTTCATTTCGCTTGATGTTTCGAGTTCTTCACAATCAGTGAGCGAGAGAGCAAGAGCGAGAGAGAGAGAGAAAGAACGAGCCAGAGACCGTTGTCCAGTGCGCACAGCAGTCGAATTTAATGACCTTCGTTATAGTCGCTGTAGAGCAAAAGCTATATTTTTATACACATGCGCGCACGCGCGTATTTGTGTGTGTGTATGTATGGAGATGTATGCATATGTAAGCACGTGCGAGCGCGTGTAAATTTGTATTTATTTTTATTTTTACATATATAACGCTGAGTCAGTATGTTGGCTTTCCCATTAATTAAGTTCGAATATATGCCGAGTAGATCTTGTAAACGGCAAAATTCGCGATTAATCTCTTTCTCATTTTCTGCTCTTTATCCTCCATTAAAAGCCCATCCGCATTAAATACATCGCGCGACCAGGAAATAGTAAACTTTCGCTCCATGTCGAATAGAAATTATGCGTGCGCGTCGTTTCTGCTGCTGCTTCCTCCTCCTTCGAACACACAGATATTCACGAGCACACATGTATAAGCTAAAGAGCTACGCGCAAACTCGAATTTTTCTGGACGCTGGGCGCACTTGAATTCGTCGGATAAAGGAGTATATATAAAATAGCGCATAAACCTGGGCCGATCTTCCACGCTTGAATGTTTCAATACATATTAATCTCTATTAAAATCCACTCGATGCTCGCTTGCGTGGCCGAAGATAGAGAGAGAGATTTAAATCTCCGGGCGCTCTATCGCTCGTACATAAAGAGTTGATCTTGGCATCGATATATATCTTGCATTATACGCTGTACACGGCTTCTCATGCGGGGGCCATAATACCCGCCCCTTTCCGTATATAGTATATGTACAACGACGCTTCATTTAATTCTATTCCGCATCTATGTTCTACGTCACATTCCGTGGAATAGCCGCTACTTATGTTGCTCTTTTTTCCTTTTTTTTTCCTCAGTTATACATCGAAGCAACATCTTAAGTTTTTTCGACTTTTGGCGGTGTGGAGCGAGATACAAACTGGCTTCTTTGGTTGCATCCGTTTTTATTCCTTTTTATCGATACTCTTAGCACGATCATTATTCATTAGAGGAAAATCTCCGTATGTATGTTAGTTGCTGAAAGAAAGTAATAGGAGCTTTGCTCAAGGAAAAAAACGAGATTCAGCGCTTTCCATCGCACAAATCGTCCAACGATAAAAATGTCCCGTTGAAATAATTGTAAAGATTACCATGAGAATTACCTTGTACGATCCATACGTTGGGCTCAATTTTTTTAATTACTGGTGTTTAAAGATCTATTTATTCGATGTTTTTTGTGTTAACTTGTGTTGCGCTAGGAGTTTTTTTGAGTACTTGGTTTTAGCATGATTCCTCAAAGGAATCGTCGCTTAGTTAGAATATTAAATTGTTTCATATATTGTAAGGATAATATGTAAACAGATAGATAAGTACCTTCATTGTAAATAATAGGATCATAAACGATTTTATCATTGTCCCTCGAAGTACTGTACGTTTTTTGTAATAAAAACAAATTAGTTTGAATTTTGTCTATCCTGACGAAACAAGCTTTAATACCAACAGATAAATTTAGCTCATTTAATTTCTGTGGCACTAAATAGAAAGATCAATCAATTAGATAAGATACCAAAATGGATAAAACTGAGAAAAAATCTGAGGAAGTTAACTCGGAAAATAATTCAAGTGAACAAGACATTGTTGTTTTTGACAACAAACAAAACGTTAATGATATTCATCAAGAAAAATTTACCCTAGAATCAAGATTGATAACACACCAAGACACGATTCAAAATAATCAAAAAAATTACGCATGCGACAAGTGCGAAAAGAAATTTGAGTTTCGAAGTCATTTGAGTAGACACCAAATATCAGAACACAAAGGCCGAAAAGTTTTTGAGTGTAACAGATGTGAGAGGAAATTTGTAAAAAAATCGAGTTTATCCACGCACCAAAAATTTGTACACAAGGATCACGAAGATTTCTTATGCAACAAGTGCGAGAAAAAATTTGAAAATAAATCAACGTTACTTAAGCATAATAAGATATTCCACGGAGTTTTCAAAGATTTCTTGTGTGAAAGGTGTGCGAAGAGATTTGGAAATAAACGGAGTTTGCTCCTGCACATAACAACAGTCCATGAGGATCGCGAAGATTACGTATGCAACAAGTGCAAGCTAACGTTTAGATTAAAATTGCATTTGATCAGACACGAAAAGATAGTCCACGAAATTCGGAAAGATTATCCATGCGACAAGTGCGAAAAGAAATTTGGAGTAAAATCGTTATTGATCAGACACCAAAAGGCAGTCCATGAAAGTCGCAAAGATTACGCCTGCGACGAGTGTGAGGAAAAATTTGTTTATAAATGGATTTTGCTCTCTCACCAAAAGACAATACACGAAGGTCGTAAAGATTACGCATGCGACAATTGCGGGAAGAAATTTGGCAATAAACAGAATTTGCTTTTGCATATAACAACAGTTCATGACGCCCGCAAAGATTATGCATACGACAAGTGCGAGAAGAAATTGGGAAAAAAAT
Source organism: Trichogramma dendrolimi (assembly GCA_034770305.1). Classification (NCBI taxonomy): domain Eukaryota; kingdom Metazoa; phylum Arthropoda; class Insecta; order Hymenoptera; family Trichogrammatidae; genus Trichogramma; species Trichogramma dendrolimi. The sequence continues at coordinate 47,659 of JAPMIB010000220.1, forward strand.
GGAATTTGTTTCAACACCAAATGGTAGCTCATGAAGGTCGTAAAGATTTTGCATGCGGTAAGTGCGAGAAAAAATTCGGACGTAAAGGAAGTTTGCTCTCCCACCAAAAGACAATTCACGAAGGTCGGAAAGATTACGTATGTGACCAATGCGGAAAAAAATTTGGGATTCAGAGCAATTTGATAAAACACCAAAAACTAGTCCACGAAGGTCGCAAAGATTACGCGTGCAACAGGTGCGACAAGAAATTTGGAGAAAAACACCATTTGCTCTTACATGAAAAGACAGTACACGAAGGTCACAAAGATTTTGCATGCGACAAGTGCGAAAGTAAATTTGGACGGAAAATGTTATTGATAAGACACCAAAAGACAGTCCACGAAAGTCTCAAAGATTATGCATGTGATAGGTGCGAGAAAAAATTTGGAGAAAAACACCATTTACTCCAACACCAAAATGTAGTCCACGAAGACAAAAAAGATTACCCATGCGATCAGTGCGAGAAAAAATTCGGACAAAAAACACATTTGCTTGTCCACCAAAGGACAGTTCATGAAGGTCGTAAAGATTTTGCTTGTGACAAGTGCGAGAAGAAATTTGGAATTAAACAGCATTTACTTGTCCACCAAAGTACAGTACATGAGGGTCGCAAAGATTACGCTTGCGACAAGTGTAAGAAGAAATTTGGGGATCGAAGCAATTTGATAAAACACCGAAAAATAGTCCACGAAGGTCGCAGAGATTACGAATGTGACAAGTGCGAGAAGAAATTTGGACTGAAACAGAATTTGCTCAAACACCAAAAGACGGTTCATGACGATCGCAAAGGTCAGACATGCCACATTTTCGAGAAGAATTAACTATTGATAATTGCCAATATGTATTGATATTCATACATGTATGTTTTTTCTAAAATTTCAATAAAAATTTTGCCCAAATGATCCTGTTTTACCTGAACCTCGGTCGTTCAACTATTATTACAGCTTTGTACACTGTCGTTGAGGTGTTTCATTTTTTAACCAGATTTTACATACTACTAATTACTATTACTATTTTTTGTTCAGTTTTTGGATACTTGATTCCCATTGCAACGATCAGTCCAGACTTTTTTTATGTCTTGTTCGAAACTATAAATGCGGCGATTTTTCAGTTATGGCTACTGAATATTTGATAAAATCCAATATCTATATGATGATATGAAAGTACAAAATCAAACATGCTTTTGTGAAAGATTTTGATAAATTAGCTGAAAGACTGATTATTTATGATAAGAGAGACGTGATCGATATTGACAATAAGATTTTACCGAAAAAAAACAAAGTGGAAACCATATAGCAATATAATTTAAACCAAAAAACGTTTTCTACGTTTCTTCAAAATGAGCTAGAGCCCTCATAATTGTTTTTTTCTTTTCTTAGTACTTTTATGAATCCGAAATCTTATATAAATGCATTTCGAAATTTTAGAGGGTTTACGACACAAAATTTCACAATATAAGATTAGTTCAATAATCTTTATTCACTCCAGCAGAAGTAGAGGCCATTTTCTAAAACCATTATCATCAAATGATGAAAGACCAGAATGAAGTGATTTATGATATTACAAACAAGTGCTGATTGGAAAGCTTACCAAAATTAGAATGTGGTGTTGCTAAGAGTGCACTACAAAGAATGGTTAAATAAAAGGCGGAAATCCCTTAGAAAAACGTCAAATTTGGGCCTCTAGAAGCAGATGATGGACGGTTTTAAGAATTCTAAAAAAATTCAGACAGATTCTTGTAAATATTTCAAGCCTTTTTTGTTCTTTGCATTTTTCGTTCAAGTGTTTCTGTCTAGAGATAAAAAATCGCAAAAATTGTTTGATGATATAGAAAATTCTCTTAAAAAATGGCCTCTAAAGTCCATGTATTTAAACTAAGCATGGGGAGCTTCGTCTTTAGGTATCAGTAGACCCAAAAACATTTTTGAAAAAATCCATGACCCGGAGTTCAGATGATCTCCTTGTTACAGTTTCATTTTCATTTTTCGGACAATCACCGTTAACGTGATATTGCCCATATACATATAATGCGGCGGCGGCGGCAGCAACGGTGCAAAATAGTGACCCGCAGCGCTATAACTCAGCGAGATGTGGTGCCTGTCCACCCGTATGCTCGCTGCTATTTCTCTCTTTCGTCTTTTGGAGCGCTCGATCGTGTGTGTGTGTGTGTGTGTGTGTGTGTGCTTATATGTGCAGCCCTGACCTGCATGTGCAGCACGAGTAAAAACCCACTCTCGTATACACACATGCAGAAAGTGAGACAGAGAGAGAGAGAGAGAGGAGAGAGAAATCACGAGTGCGGTAAAGACCAGAGCGTCGAGACATGCACACACACATACGTATTTATAGAGAGAGAGCCAAAGACAGAGCAAATATAATCAAGCGACGAGAGGCAAGAGAACTCGGCGTCACGTGTTATCTGACCGATAGGTATTTGCATATACGCGCGCGCTATGAGCGCACACGCACACACATAGGAGCCACAGAAAGGGGATATTCGACGAAGAGTTGCGCTAAGAATTCTCAAGTGCCTTGCGTTGGACCAAACGTATGTGAGCCTGGTATATTCACGTACGTATGTATACGAGCATCCGCACTCGCGCTCGTCTTTCGCAGTGTGCTCGATTTTCTCCTCGTCCTTTTGCCTCTCTCTCCTCCAGCACGTCCGCGATTTTTTATTCCTCCCGTACAGCCATCGATATATTTCATCTAGAAATTTCGGGTCGATATTTATATTAAAATTGCGAGATGAGAACGCACGTATAATACGCGAACGAGGGGACTTGACCGGGAGCTGCGCGTCGTGCAATTTTGAATTAAGTTACCACATTTCATCAGCTGCGTGGTTTTTCGATCTGCCATTCGGAGCAAAATCGTATTTTTCTATAATGCACGAATAATATGAAATTAACACTTGATCGTTTTAGAATTCATTGTTAAACGAGTTGTTGTACTATTCTAACGAGATAATAATGAATTTCTTTACCGCAATTTTTTAATTTTCACCAGTGAATCATTAATAAAATTCAGATGGCATATCATGCACATCTTAACATTCAATTACGCGTATTTTTCGGAGAGTAATTGACTTAATCAATGCTGAACTAAAACTCGGTAAATAGATATAAAAGCTTAGCTCGATTGTTGGCGCAGGAGAGTTGGTCACCCACGCACATGTTAAACAAGAATCGCCAGCTCGAGTCCTTGACTCTTTCTCCCTTTTTCATTTCGCCTCTGTCTCTCTCTTTCTTTCTCTCCTTCGAAATACGTCTACGTATGTGTATTTGCGCGTCGCAAGTGTGTGTGTGTGTGTGCAAAAGAAGCTGCGCAAAAACCGGCTTGCACAAGTAAAGCGATCACGTATACGAAAAAGAGAAAGAGAGAGAGAGAGAGAGAGAGAGAAGAGAGAAGGAGTAACTGAAGAAGGAACGAGAGTATAGAGGACAGAACCCGAAAAGAGAGAAAGACGCCGTTGATTTAAGTTTGCAAGGAGTGTATTCGCGAATACGAAAGGAGCAAAAAGGAAAAAATCGAGATGCGACGCGGACGAAAAGACGTTTCTCTCGAGGAACAAGGGGGTTGGAGTACCCGAACGATGGATGCGTGCCCGTGAAAGAGGAAAAAAGGAGAGAAGCAGAAAGAGAGAGAGAGAGAGAGAGAGAAGAGAGAGAGAAGGAAGGAGCGCGAAGCAGTGCATAAAGAACGAAAAAACCGATGATGGGAATGGAAAGAGTGAAAAAGAAGCGAAAAAAGAATCAAGTATAAAAATGTAAAGGAAAAGAGAGAGAGAGAATAGCAAAAGCGTAGTGAGCAAAGATGGATAAAAGGCTAAAAAAGTATACGAGTATATATTGTTATGTGGGCAAAAGATTTACTTATGTGTATGTGTGTGTATATAAAAAAAGCTAAAATTGTGGGAGATGAGGAGAAGGAGGGAGAAGTAAGAGGTAAAAAAAATAGAAGAAGAACTAGTATACCGAGCGAAGTAATTGTATATTCATAAAGTCTCGAAAGGAGCCGTGTATAGGTGTTCATGCGTGTCCGTGTTTGTGTGTATGTGTGAGCGTGTATACATTTAGCTCGTATAATATGCATGCACGTGTATACAATACGCACGCGAAATGAGATAGAGACAGAATGAGAAAGAGAAAGAGAGAGAGAAGGTAAGGGGTCGAGTTGTCTATATAATAAACGAAGTTTGAGCAGTTGAACGTCTTTGCCGAGGCCGGGCTCGAATTCGGCTTATCATTTTCTTTAACGCAGTTGTTGCTGCAGTATTAGTGTATACAGAGGATATACCCCACGCGAACCGCACAAATAGTATCCTCTGCAATATACGGTGTATTCGCATAAACGTGTCTCCTCTACTTATATACACTGCGAATACGTATACGTGTATTTGTAAGGCTGACATCTTGCTGCACATACAGCCACACATATACAGATATAGAGTATATCGAGCTGCGATATATAGGTACACACGTCGAGCCGAGGGAGGGACTTTACTTGGGAGTCGAGGCCTTTTGCCTAAGTGATATCGAACACGCGCGCGGCTCGGGCTCGGGCTCTCGTCTCGTCGTTCTCTTATATACGTCTGTATCCTGTGTGAGTGTCTGTATGTGTGCGTACATACGTGTATATTCTGCACTCGCAAATATATATTATGCGCGTATATAGCCGACTCCTACCTCTCTTGTCCTTCTTGTCCTTCTTGTGCCAATATACACGCACACGTATATTTTATCCGTTCTCTCTCTCTCTCTCTCTCTCCCACTGGTGCACACCGGAGGCGGAGAGCGCGACGTCGTTTTGCATACATATACAGACACACACACACCCTCGCTTCTAGCTCTAGTTCTCTCTCTCCGGTTTATCTATATTGCATTGACCATGTTTATTTCAACGCGTTTCCTTCCTGTGAAAATTAACGACCGAATTGGCACTAGTCGAGTCTCCGACACTTTGATTCAGATGTATGCATAATATAAGCGCCAAAAGGACGTATAATAATCTTATACACGCATACAGATACACGTGACATACGAGGCTTGTCGCGCGCTCGCAAAACTTTGACACGGACGGGAAAGAGGATAATCCTAATTGTTCGACGTCTCGTGCACGAGAGCAGCTCGAAAGTCACGCGAGAAATCTCGATCTGCAGGACAAGATCCACTAGCTCGCACCACTAGTTCCGTCAAATTTTCGGAGCGTGTGTATTATAGAGAGCACGAGTACGGTAGAGACCAAGCCGCGAGCGTTTTTTTTCTTGCTGATGCTCATCGACTTGGTTCATCGCGAGCAGGTTTTCGCAGCGCAGATACATGTATTATATATAATGTAAAAGGGATCGTGTGCAGCCACACACTTTGTGCGTGTGTGTGCACGAGCTGCGGGCCGAGTATAGTGTATAATTTAAAAAGTTGTAAATACTTCGGAAAAGGCTCATCTGGGAATTGGTGCGGTGTAGACGGCGGAGCTTCTGCCGCCGCGTGCGATCTTCGCTCGGCAGTGCAAGTACTACCACTACTACAAATCCCTGCGGAACTTTTTCTTGCTCGGGCGCCTTAACTTATTCCTCGAGAGTCCGTCGCTGCTGTGCAGAGACGTCGATGATTCGTCGACGACGACGACAACCAAGATGGACAATATTACTTACATATGACACGTACAGAGTGGGTCTCTCTGTCTCGCGTGCATTAACTTTTGTGCTGGAAGTAGGTAATAAGCAACGAGGCGACAAACGACGCCTTTGGCCCTGCCGCACACGAGTGTGCTGAGATCGCTAATCATGTAATATTAGTTGCGAGAGATCGATCAGTAGCTATATACACCTCACACCCCCCGAAGCATCGCGGATATATATCTAATACGCGAATCTAACAATGCGAATTTCGCATGCCGTCTAGATCGAGGCAAGTGACTTGAAATTGGATCGAACGTCTCTATAGCCTCGAACCAAGCCTCTCTGTACTGCATGTATAACAAATATACAGTCGAGCTTGACCGCTGCCTGCGAACTCGTGTGTGTGTGTGTGTGCTCTATAAAGTTCCAGCAAAGTGTGTGTACATGTGTAGGCGCGGCGATCGCAATTAGCTGCTACCGCGCGAGAGAGAGAGTAAATAAAGCGCATACCGTATAATGAATCGTTAATTGGCGCGCGAACTCGGCGCGCGAAGCGGCGGCTGTTGACACTCGCGCGAGCACTGATTTTGTATACAACGCGCATGGAGCATGGTGCCTTTGTTTGTGTTTATAAAGCGTCGTCGGATTCTCTCGCTCTTGCGGACTCCGAAAGAGATTGCGGCAAGATCCAAAAATCGGTTCCGATTGATTTTTACATAGCTCGCATAATACAATCTATTGAAAGTATGAACTAATTCAAAAAACGAAATGCGCCCGAGTACATGTATACTACCATTTACGAACGGAAAACGCAAAAAGCGAGCCCAACAAAAAATACTCACAGCCCGTAAAATGCGAGCGCATTAAATTACGACAGCCCGAGTCTGCTTCTCGCAACGTGTCTGACTGTCTGTCTGCCCGTCTTTCTCTCCTTCTACCCTCGTGTTCCAAGTCGCTCTGCGTCTTCTAGTTTTGCACATTGCATACATAGCGGCGAGCGCCACACTCGCGGGGGGCAAGATGGGCACTACCTAAACCTGTATATATACATCTCTATACATCTATCTATGCGCACAACGTGAATAGAGAGTATAGCGTATATAACGTTATATAGGGTGTCTCTTCTCCTTAGACGCCTATACTATATAGGTATACGAGGGATGTGCTGTTTCGCTGCGCACGCATTATACCGACTACCCCCCCTGTAGATAGTAGTAGTAATAATAGAAGTGGCGCTGGCGTCGGTATAATCGCACCCCTTCGCCGCACAAGTAGCAGAGCGTATAGCGGCAGCAGCAGACTGCACGGCTGAGACAGGCCTCTACGTGTGTGTGTGTATAATAATACAGAGACAGGCAAAAAAAAACAAGTTCGCGTCGGTCGGTGCTTTTTAATAATTTTACAATTATCCCCCTCCTTCCCCCCTTCGTATACGAGGCCGTCCGCGTCAACGAGCATCGCCGAGCGCATCGTGTGTTACATAAACGACGCGCGGACCACTGTGAAAACTCGGTGCGTGCGAGTGTATAAGTGTATTTGTGTGTGCGCAAGTGTACGTGTATCGGTGTGCGCACACGCCTGTCTGAGCCCGTGTATAGACACAGCACACAGCAGCAGCACAGGTGCCTTTGTGTTAGTGTCAGTGTGAACGTCGCTGCTGCGCACGCCCACGCATGTCTATATAGCCACTGCAGACAGCAGCGAGACACGTCGCACTCTCTCTGTATATGAATGTATACACACGCGACTCCGAAAGCCGAATGAATTTCTCCAAAATATCAGTGCGACTGTCGAGCGTGTGTTGTGACGTTTGACGTCGGCTGTCAAAAAATCAAAACAAGTGAAATAGCTCAGTCCCCGTATACCGGCCTACCAGTGACTCGTACAACGAACATTAGCCTTACAGTTTTACAGTTCCATCGATCGATTTCGTCAGATTCGTTGAACAATTGTGTATAAACATCGAATTTTGCAAAGAGAATATTTTTGAAGAAAAAAAGTCAAACAACAATCAAAACATCGAAGCCTCGGCGTTTGTTTCGAGCATCTAACGCGTGCTGTATTTGAAAACAGCTGCGCTAGTAAATAGCAGCAGCAGCAGCAGCAGACAGCATTGATACACCCACACAGCTGCAGGCGGATTCGCTCCGTGCATAGCGCATACAGTCGCATTCGTCTATCCTCGCATGCATGTGGAATTCCGCAAAAGCTCGGCGGTAGGCCTGTGACACAAACACATGCATCATACACATGCACACGAGATTATGCGACGACGAGCATGAATCGGAGTCGTAGCAGCATTTCGCCGCACCACTACCACTGCATCGTAATAATCGCGCCGCCAAGAACTGCGCTCTGCCCCCGCTCCGACTCCGGCAATTTTAGCGCAGCTGAGATGATGAGTCCGCCAGTCCGAGAGATGGCGCGCGGCTCGCTATAATTCGTCGACGGTTGCAGCTCGTGTGTGTGTGTACTGTGTGCGTGCGTCCGTATGCGCACACTAGCGCAACACCAGTGAGCAGCGCGCCATAGTCGCCAGCAGCACCGACACAAGGAGCCTCCTCGTGTGTGCGTGTGTGTATGTTGGACCGTCGTCCTCGTTACATCGACTGCGCCGCCGCCACCGCCTCACCGCTGTGCCAAGCCGCCGACATTGCCGCCGCCGCCGCCGTTGTCTGGCTATAGCAGTGACGCGAGAACTTCCCTACTCTCCTCGCGCATGAACAGCAGCAGCAACATTGCCCGCCGCACGCTTAGTCAGTCCGCTTTTGCAGCCCGTGAACTGCGTGTCTTAGACAGCGCGCAGAAGAAGCTAGTCTTTCTTCGCTACTCACAACACACACATATATATAACAACAATAAAAAAAAAACGCAAAGCAGTCTTTATCAAAAAAACAAATATATATATACGTAACATCCAACCCATTATATATATACTCCCAGCGCTTTCGACGATCAGCAAGTTACGATTATATATCGCAATATAGTCCGTATTGCCGGTCTTTTTCTCTATCTCTGTCTTTCTCGCTAACTTATCTCCTTGTATCCATCTATCTGTCTATCTATCTGCAGTCTGTGCGTTTTTTCCCCGAGTTGTGTGCAAAGTATATCTCCATCGAATATCCATCGAGTGGGTTTATGTTTTTTTGTTTGGTGACATATGAAAATTATCGAGCCGCTTGGTTAAAAAAAGAAAAAATACAAAGCGCCCAGTGTTCTCGTGCAATACGAATCCACTCCGATTTGAGAAAAGAGTAAAAGAAAAATTCCACGCGAGTGTTTTTGTTGATGCGAAATATATAAATAATCATAATTTGTATATTTATCAGTGGTGGCAACAACTGTGAGTTCTATAACCGTGTTTGATCAAAAGTTTTACGATTGTTTGTCGTAAGAGTCTCTGCAGTGTCAAAAAAGTAAAATAAAAAAAGGAGTCCCCGGATTCGCAACAATCGACTCGCATAACCTTCTTTTGACGATAACGCACTTGCTGAGTTATATTATATCGAGTGGTGTTTCTGTGTGTGTTTTGTAACTTCGTTGCTCCAACGCAATCGTCGTCGCCGTCTCTCGCTTCGTAGGAAGAAGAAGACGACGAGAAGAAATAAAAAAGTGTGTATTTCACTTCAGTGCGTGTGCTCGTATTATAATATAACGAGAAGAGAAGAAAAAACTTACGACGATTCGTCGTAGTCGAGAGAGAAAAGCAAGAAACTTGCGGCACACCGTGTTGAGTGAGACAGGAGCATCATTGACAGCGACAAAACTGCAACGCATCCTGCGATATACTACTTCGAGCTGCGGCCCACGAGTATTCGCTACAAAGGTACAAATAGTACACAATTTTGCATTTAATTATAAAAAAAAGACGAAAACAAAAAAAAAACAACAGTAATACAGCACGATTCCCCCTCTTCTAACGTACATTTCAATGTTGTTATTATTATTATTATTATAGTGTAAAAAATATATACAGACTTTGCGTACATTACACAAGTTTTATTACAAGCATATCCTCTCAATAACTTCAGGTTGAACGCATGTGTGCGCGTTTTATAGCTGTTATCCAGAGTCGTTAATGTTTAACCTATCTTTTTAAACATTGAATTCGAATGTTCCTTTTTTTTAAATTTTTTTTCTTTTGTTCAACCGAAAATTTCTTACTCATCCTGTGTGTACGTTCTCGTTACTCCAACTTCTGACAGTACTCTCTTCTTGCACGTTATAATAACAATCCGTGAATTTGACTATTTATAAACACGTTCTCGATGTTGGTGTTATTCTTGTAATGTCTTAACAACCGCCACACAGTTGTACTTATACCGACGTTTTTTTTTTAAATATATAACAACGCGCGATCGGACACATTTATCAATGGCCTCTTCTCTCTGTCCGTGCTCTATACACTCGAGAGAGATAAAATTGAACGAAGCGGAGGAACGAGAGCGAACGGACGTTGCGCCAAAAAAAACTTCTCACTTTTGAGATCAGCTCACACGTGATGTCATAGCGCTGGATCTACGTGTCGGCTGTAGCTCATTTATTCGACTTGTATACACACGCATGACTTTTTGGGAAAAACGAAGAGTAGGCGATTGCCGGCATAATAACCTCAAAAAATAAAAGAAATGTGTAATTGAAATCTAAACTCGCAGTTTCGACCATGCACTGCCTCATGCGTCGCGCGTGTTTTATGCAGCAGTCGTCGAGTATAGAAGTCGTTATCGCGAGGCAACCATCGTGCAAAGCAGCAGCAGCAGCAGCAGCGCCTCGCATGCATAGCAGGCCTTAATACGAGTATACGTGTGTGCGAGTGCTTGTCTCTGTGTACGTGTGCGTGTGCACTTGCATATTCGCTGTGCGGCGTATTATTTTTCGCTGCCGTCGTAGTAGTCGTCGTCAACGACTGCAATATATGAGTACACACACACACACCGCGTACTCACGAGCGGGCGGGCGGGCGTGTACATTGCGTGTGTGCAGCAGCAACAGCAGCGGCACGACACGCTCGACTGATTTTGCATATACATACGCGCCAGCTGCGTATTTCGCATGTTCCAATATAACTCGCGCGTATACGTACATAGCAGCATAAGCGTAGGTGTTCCCGCGCTCGCGATGTATAGCGTATAGTAGTAGAGGCGCTCTCTCTCTTTGCGTGCTATGCATATTGTATATCGGTTCAAAACCTAAAGAATACTCGATCGCGCAACGCAACGCAAAACGCGTGATTGTGTCCGTGTTCGTGTTTGTGTGTGAATGTTATATAGCGTAATGCGAACTCGCGCGATGACATAATCAGGCGGGCAGCGACACACGATAACGACGTTACATACAGCCATTATTATGCCCGGCATGTTCGAGTGCGTGTCTCGATCGAGAGTAGAGAAAAAAAACGTGAGAGAGAGACAGAAAAATAGACCCTCGCACACACAGACGTTCACATTTTACGGAATATATATCGTATGTACATTTGCCGTAGAGTATCAGCTGCTTGGATGTATAAAGATCGAACCTCTCGCCGGGATTTCGGAGTTATTTTCGTATACGCGCGTTTAATACATATGCGCCGCGTGCGAGTTATATTTTTTCTTTTCGTCGCTCTTTCGCTCATAGTTAGAGAAATCACAGTCAATTTCTTCAAAGACCGCACACGGGTGTTTGGTGATCCAAGTTGGAGAAAATAGATATAGTACATGTATTCGAGAAAAAATGATGCGTTTCGGGACGTGTATTATAATAGGCGTACGCGTGAAATTCAAATCCATACTAATGAAGCACAATTTTATTTCTTACTATTACGAAAGTACCAAGTTTTTATTTTTTCTCTCGGTGTATAATGTACGCGCCGAGTTTTAATAGAGGCTGCGTAAAGCGCTCGAAAAAAAAACACGTGCAGTACCGTATTGTCAACATTTGCTGTCATCCCCCCCACTAGTGTGTATTAAACTGTCAGTGTCGTTGTTTGCATGGATGGAAAATTATAATAATCTTTGATATTTATGTCTTTGCGCCTCAGCACTACTTTATGCGCAATTGAATTTCTGTGAAACGATCGTCTCGTTGTGTGTGTTGTATGCGTAGCCGTTGTTTGTGTTTCTTAAAATAAATTCTGTGTGTGTAGCCCTTGCTCAGCTGAGAATTAAAATGAACGTAATATATTACAGTAGTTTTTATGGCATTACCTTTGCCAACTTACACAAACGCACGTTATATCTTATTTCATTAATTGCACTCGCGAAGATATCTTCGGTGCAGCATATACGCGCGTCTTTTTTGCTTTAATATTTTTCCTATTTTCCGAGCCAACATTAAACGAGAAAAGTCGTCCGTTATTTGTCAGATACATGCACTGCACACATCGAATAACAGCAGCCTTTCTCTCTGTTTAACGCTCACTTTTTTATTCTCGCGATAACACGCGCGTACTGAAAAGCCCCCGTCAAACGGCGCGTATCTTATCAATTAGCTGATATACGCATTTTTCAACGCCATGTATTTATTCCGCGACTCGTCTATACACACTTGATATGTTTTATAAGCTGTGCCTCGTGCACATGGAGCGCTCGGTGGAATATTATAATACACAATTTACAAACTCCGAATGCGAACGTCGCAATGAATCATTGATCTCGTATATTATAATCAATCAATGATTCAATGCCAGGCGCACAATCAGAGAGTTCCTTCCGAGGAGATGCACTCGCAACTCAAAGTTTATATGCATACCTACTCCGTGGCACGAAATTCGTCCTGAAATTTCGTCCTATCGTCTCGAAATTGGGTAATTTTAAATTCTAATTTCGGGCTTGCCGCTGCTGTGCTTCTAATGCGAAAGCAGTAGAAAATTTGCACAGGATCGTGTCTTTGCCTGCTATATGTGTGTCTTGCGCGCGCGCCCTTGTTTAAAATTCTTCGCGACGACTCACTGTCTCTCCTTGGCGAAGACACAGAGAGAGTTCATTAGACGAGTTTGATAGAAATGAAAAAGAACAAAAAAAAGGAAGAAAACTATAAAAAACTTCGGTGTTGCTTCTTGTTGCTCAGTCCTCGTGCCGAGCTTGGACGAAAGATTCGACTCTTCGGTGCTTGCGAAATATTCATGAAAGCATCGAAGAGGAAAAACCCGAAATTATCAAGTGTCTTTGAAATTCATTGGTTAGAACGTTGTGTGTTGCCTTCCGCATGCTAATTCGTTCGCCTCGACTAAAATATATATAATATAACCCACAAAAGCAAATTTTTCGTTATTATTATATGGAGATTAAATTTTTTCTCTCAAATTTTTTTCCTTCTAAAAATTCACGCTAAACGCATAATATAATATACGGCACAGAGGCGTCGAAAAAACACCTTGCTCGATCTATATTATCCATTATTTTTTCGCTCTCTCTCCTACATTTAATGTGTTAATTTTAATCTGCTCTCGCACGCGGGTTAAACATGCCACATTATTGCGCAGAAATGATTATATATTAGCCGGGGTAAGTACATCCTTTTAAATTACACATTAAAAAAGCCCGTACGACGCGCGTATAAAATTGAATAAAAAAAAAAAGGCGAGCTCCGAGTGAAATGCTGCGGCGCGCGCGCACGCGGCTTTGTAATACGAATAATACACATAAAAAAGTCGGTAATTTCAAACACGCAATATTATATCTACAAAAAATATACATATAAGAGTATGCGTGTGATGTAACGGAGCTGTGTGTATATGGTATACTGTTCAGCCGCTTACGGACACGCTGCGTTCGTTTTTTCTTCTTCATTATCTTTCAAGCTCATTGATAAAATAATAGAAAGACCCGAGTCATTTTGCCATGGTTGGTGCAGTAGCAGCAGTGGCGGCGACCAGGCGTTGAAATTTAAATTGCACCATCCATTATGACGAAGCTGTTGTGTGCGCGGTACCCAGATATAGTTTGTGCAATTGCACCATAGAGCCGCTGTATCAGAAGTATCGATTGATACATTCAGCGATTCCGCGTTCAGCTACATGGAAACGAAAACGAACCGCTGAGCGCAGAAAAATCGCGTGGAAAAATGTTGAAAAAAAATAATAAAAAAGGAAGATAGAAATGGCACAAAGTGTAGCGCTCGATGCAATGCCGAGCGTGCATATAATCCAGTCTCCCCCATCTGCAGCCAGCAGTCGTGCTATATTTGACAGAAATCAAATACAGAAAACTTTATCCCGTCGCTCACATGGTCGAACGCAGAATATTTTTTCGCCGCGTCGTATCGTCGTTCTCTTCGTTTTACACTCGCACAAGCGCGTTGTTGTGTGTTGTGTGTGTGTGTGTGTGTGTTGTGTGTGTGTGTGTGTGTGTCTGCGATGTTATACAGTTTACGCACACATTCGCAGCTGCGAGAGCTCGACTTCCTCCTCTCCACAGGTTTACTCATACGCATATACAACTATTGTAGGCGCGATAAAAAAGTTGAAACGTTTGGCGCGCGAGGCACCGACGACGTGTGTGCGTCTCTCTTGTATACACAAACGTATCGGCAACGTAGTGGCGGCAGCAGTGGCACACACAATACATATACACACACAGACACTCGTGCGGCCCTGTACACAACGCTCGTAGTTGTTCATTCTATCTCGCCTTATCGCGTTATCTCGTATAATCCGCCGCCGTCGACTCCAGGGCGCGAGTCAGCTAGAGAGCTCTAGATTCCAATTGTATAAATGCCAGAGAGCGCGCGAGAGTATATAAGTATATTACACTTCTAACGCTGCTTTCGCTGCGTACATGTAAGTCGTCGAGAGCTCGCCCGCACCTACCTATATCTATACAAAATAATGCAACATGAACTGTACACCCAACGTACGACACACGTTGACGCGCGCAATGCGAACACGAGTGCAGCATTCGTCTACTGCCGCGCTGCCTCTTGATTATTATCGACTCATTTCAATTTCCCGCCGTCACTGTAAGGTGCAGGCAGGCAGCCGCTGCTGTACTGCAGTGCGAGTGAGTGTGTATGTATAACGTATCACCGCGCCCTGATTAATTTTCCGTTAAATCGGCGCGCGATCAACTTTCCATATTATAAGTTCGAGGCATTTTTGCGTTTCGTTGAGTGCATTGCTGCTGCTGCCACTGCTGCGGCAATTGTACATTTGCAATAATGCACAGCTCTCCTGCTGCATTACGCTCGAGGCGCGCGCATAGCTGAAATATATTGCGCGATAAGGCTGATTTTCGCGTCGAGAGTTGTGGGGCATTATTATATGGCTCGCGCGCTCCCGAGCAGCGGATATTTCGATTTGACTCTCTCGACATATCGAAACGCACACACATACACAGATTTTCGTTGTGTTTTCCGCAGTAGCACCCGCTCTATAGCTTAAAGTGTACGTGCAGCTGTCGAAATAATTTTACGTAATGAACTTATCTGGGCTTTTCCAATAACAACACAACACCAGTGCGAGCTCGGCCTCTCTGCCTCTCTGACAAATAAAAAATTTGTTCTGCTGCTGCTGCGTATAATCCTGCAGCAGTTGGAATAATGTGCAACGAGTCAACGAGATTGGAATTTTCTCGCGTTGAAAATGCTCTTGTGCACTCGTACACACTCACACACGTATATAAATTAATATTTGCTCGAAAGTCACGCTCTCTCTCTCTACTCTGAAGCAGCGCGCAACAATGCCACGAGCAAAGATAAAAATACACCAGCCTGCGGAGCATTTATCGAATTTTAAACGCGCACAAAATTGCCCGTCCGCGCGGTCCTCCTCTCTCTCTCTCTCTCTCTCTATGCACAATAATTCGGACGCAGTTCGCGTATTGCTTTGGCGCATGCACGCGCGCGCTGTATAAACGCTCTGTGCTGTGCAGCTACAGCAGTGCCAGCCGTTATATTTACCCATGAATTTTTTTTCGTTCTCTTCGTTGCCTTCTTTCCCCATCATTGCTCGCACTCGCGCGTGCTGCAGCTAGGAAAATTTTCCAGCTTGCTGTAATGCGCGCGTATACTGACCGTGTGAACTCGATGGCAATTATGCTTATCATCGTCGCGCCTTCATCTACTATACACTTGTGCTGGTGCATTTCTCTCTCTAGCACACATGCGCATACTGCAAAGTCAAAGTGCGATGCGCAACTGCAAAAGCAGCGTTGGTGACCAACGCCGATAAACGCCTGCAAGTTACATACATATATATTTATAGTACACGTGCATGTGCATCGAGTATAAATGTGTATGCACACAAAGCTGTACGTTCCAGCTCCAACAGCAGCAGCAGCCGCAGCGCTTCGTTGTTTGCCTCCGCGCGCACTATATAGCGTTTGCGGAGCCGAGCGTCGAGCCCAGCACAAAAGCTCACGAACGAGTCTTTTGGTTTGATTTATGGAGCTTCTCGCTCCACGCTGCTGCAGAGCTGCACGTTTGTATTATATATATATATATATACACCCCCGCGCGTTCACGTACATGTACGCTACGCTACGTACTGTACGTGTATGTGTGTATGTGCGCGTTTCGCCCATAATATGGAATTTCGATACGTTTATGGCGCGTCGCCACGCGACGCAGTATAATCCTCTACGGAATAAATCCCCCGTAGTTATATACAGTATATGTAGTACCCTTTTTTTCTTCTTTCTTTCTTTTTTTATCAACTTTTGGACTAGCCGTGCGCGATATATATGTTCGCGTGATCGTTGCACATTGCACCAGGAGCTACTCGTGGTACTATACTCGTAGCCCTACGTAGGCAACGATAATATGCACCACGCGCGCCCATAGTCGCGGTGCAAGCAGGCAGGCAGGCCTCTCTCGTTCAAAAGTGTATGTATATTATACGAAGGACGTGATGCCGCTGCCGCTGCCGTGCGCATATTTTAATTCCTGTATGACGTTGAGTTCTGTGCACTTTGGAGCGAGTAACGATACTTTAACAAAGTTTCGTTATAATTATGAAGCTCTCTTATAAGAGAGACGAGAGAAAGAGAGAAGAGAAAGAGAGAAAAGTGAACGTAATGTTTGCAGAACGTCACATAGATTAAAGCGATAAAGTTTTACAACGGTAACGTGCACCGCCGCCGCCGCCGCCGTCGCCGAGGCAAAATTAAATTTGGCATGCAGTGCAGTGTTACTGCTGCTACTGCTGCTGCTACTGCGTGTGTGTTATAAGAGCGCAAATTTCTGCTATTCCGCTGCTAGCAGCTTCTGGCCATTCTAGCCGCGCTATATATTGCATGTATAAATGTGAATAAACTCTCCGCGGCGCAAATTCACACTGCGGAATGTAGGTCTGGGTGTATTTATTCAGCTGATATAAAACTCACTTTCGGTATGTGCGAATGTATTAATGAATTCGAGCTATCTCTCTTTCTCTCTCTGGCGTGTGCTACAGCTGTGGATATGTGCAGTTAAGTGCACGCGGCTAGAAAGAGAAAGAGAGTTGTGATGCACATTAACGGATCTTGGATAAACAACACGGCGAGGTGGTGGTGGTGGTGGTGGTGGCGCGTCATGGCCTCTGGCGCAATTTTATTCGCGCGTAAAAACGATACAATAAAAAAACGCACAGAGCGAAGAGCATTAAAAAATGGGGAAAGTGTAAAATTAAACCAATGCGTATAGGAGAGAGAGAGTGTTGCGGAGCACGTGCGAGTTCCGACTGGCTCTCGCTCTTTAAGCTATATGGAGCTTGGCTTTTGTGCTGTAGCAGCATCAGCTCACTGAGCTAACATCGACGCGCATCAGTGCAATAATTAGCTGCAGCGAGAGAAAGAGCTGCTGCTGCAACGACTGGAGCCTTTTGAACGTGGGCTGGCTCGCCGCCGTCGGGGGCACCGTTGTATGTGCGTGCATGCGGACTAAGCGCGCGCACACAGACGCACAGTATGCAGTATGCGCGTGTTTTGTGCAGAGTAGCTCTTCTTCGTGAATGGCTGCGTCGTCGTAGTCGTATAGTCGTCGTTATCGCTCGCCACTCGCGCGACCTACTTTCAGCTCGCAGCAGTCGGGCTCCGCACACACATCTACTGCGCTCACGCACGTACGTACTCGCGCTATGCGACATTTATACGCGTACATGTGTGTGTGGTCATGTGCGTGCAGTGCTGCGCCTCTATACAATGATACACGTACGTGTGTACAGAAATACTGCAGGCAAAGACTATGGAGACTACCTGCTATGCAGTATGATCGGTACTACACAATACCGGCGCAATGAATCGAGCTCGCGTTGCCCATTGATCCCCGCGCGAGCCGAGAGCACAGCTCGCGTCATGCACACGCATCGCGGCCTGACTGGCTGCCGCTGTGCCCATAATACAGTGGAGTCGCTCGAGACACAAGGCCGCGCGCGACGTCGTCTTAGTGCGCGCCACACGTATATTATACATATAATATAATATATATAATATGCATGCGCGATGTCGCGCCAACGTCTCTTCGTACACAGCTTTCCTTGTCGCTTGCGTGCGTTATGTGCATACAGCTATAACTGTATATAATAATATAAAGCTTTGTCGGCAACAGTGCAGAATATACAGAATCTTGCTTGCTGCACTCGTGACCGAGCGCACGCGCGAGACGTCACGAATCTTCAATCTTTGACTCCACAACGACGACGAGATGAAAGGGATCGTCTCGTCGCGATAATGAATTGCGATCCTTATCGCGCGCTGCTCCCGCAGTGTCGAGCGTTTATTATATAAAAGCGTCAATAATGTCATTTCTTTCACTTTTACGCCGCGAACAGTAACTGCAGCAACAGCTAGCTGGCTAGCTATTAATAATTCTCATCGATCAAAAGATGGACTACAAATCGCAGGTTTTACGGGCAAAAATTTACTCGTTGCACATTCGCAAATGAGAAAACATCAACGGTGCAGCTGCATAATCAGTAGTAATCGCTCTAATGCATGCTACGCATCGAGGAGGCAAATAAGTCCTCGATTGGGCCAAGCCTATACACGGATATAACAAGCACAGCAATCGGCATGCCGGTCGAGTAATGCGCCTGCGAATGCGTGTCTGGCCACCCATGAGTCAACGATCGAGTTCTCTCTCGTCGCACATAACGAGATTCGTCGAGCACTCCAAGATCATGTGTGTGCTGCGGTATATGCAGTCGAAAATGCAAGTACGTACGCGCGGCGCGGGCGGGCGGCCCGTTGTCTCTCTGCACTTGCTGCTGCTACTGCCAAGGCATGCCTTTGGCGATACGCCCTCTGATGTACAAATCGCACTCTCTGCATACGCTGCATTCTTATACGTCGACAAAACTATGCGCGCACGAGCGCAGGAGAGAGTGAGTGAGACAGACAACAACGACGACGACGACGACGACGACCTTTTTTTCTGCTTCTCGCATACATCTTTCTTCGCGTTCTCCACAATGCGTGCGTATATAATGTACCATACATCGTATAGAAGCGTGCGTAAATGCATGCACACAGGCACACAGTTGCAGTAGTGTACACGCGCTGCGTGCCACATAACAGACATACGAAGTTGACTGCATCGTGCTCAACGCTGCGCTATTTCTCGTGATTGACTGGCAACGAGACGCTCGTTGTCGAGTTATACACATTCGCTCTCGTTCTTCTTTCTCCTTTGCATACGTGTACGTTTCCTGACCGAGCGCTACATACTTACACTCAGGAGCTTGTACGCCTTGGCTGCGCTGAGAGCAAGTAGCAAGTAGCAATATAAAAGACGAGCAACGAATTACCGAGCTACGTACTTATGTACGTACTTGTGCTGCGTGGGTGGAGGAAAGCGCACATTTATTTGCCGAGGCTTTGCTTCTGAGTGCGTGGTTGCGGCTCTCTGGAAATTGTGGTTGAGCAGTGAGCTGCTGCTTTCTTGAGATCCGCCTGGGCGCGACGAGCTTTCGCGTGCTTTATGCGCATGCGTGTATAAATGCAGCACACGATATCGGTGAAAATTTAATTCCACGTAGAGATGTGCAAAAGACGCTTTCGTTATATATCTATGTATCCGTGAGCGGTATATAAACCTCGTGCCATTTCCGGCGCGTGCAGCAAAAAAGAAGAAAGAATGAAAAATATTATTCCTCCCTGAAAATGAGAAGGCAATTATCTCATTTAAGTGTTAGTACTGAACAAGCGGCGGCGGCGGCGCTCGAACGAGGAGAAGTATAACACTGCTGCAGTGGCCGCGTATAGCTTGTATAGCTCATGTATACGCGGCTAGCTCGGATCGTCGTGATTTGCATACAATTGGCTTTTTCGAGTATAAAAATTACTGGGTCGAAAAAGATGATACGTTTTTCTTCCCTGTATATTCATGCATATTGCCGCCGCCTTGACTGTATGTACCACATGCGTCTTTTTCAGGAGCGATTCATTCGCATAAATATACAGTCGCGGCGTGTAGTACATATAGCCGACGTGCGTCTAGTATAGCTTGGGCTCTTCGTGCTTTTTCACGTTTTGTGGTGGTATATGCACTATATCCATCGCACACTGTAGCCTTTGGTCGCTCTCGACGTCTGACTGCGGTCATTCGTATATATTCTCGCTTTTCTCTCTCAAGCAGAACACTACATACTGCTGCTACCGCTACTGCTGCTGTTGCTGCTGCAGCGTAGCGCTGCACTAAACTGTCAATTGTCTAAACGACGTTCTGCTTTTTAACAACTGCCGCTCGGCGCGCACGTTACTACGTTCGTAATATAACGACCGCGCGCAGCAGTTTATATACCGTATATATACGACGAGCTGGTTTGTTAAAGCTCTTATCGTGCGCTCGGATCGAAAAAGTGGACGGCGACGAAAATAGCGACGGAGAGCTTCCACATTATTATTAGCTCGCCGCGAGAGATTTGTCGTCGTCGTCGTCGGTGAATTCGCAGCTTCCTCCGCAACTCGACGTGCGTGAGTGTGTGCCATATCTATTTGCACACATTCCAGCGATCCGATGCGTTTTTTAATATAAAATAAATTGCCATTAATGGAGTAATGATGCAGCGTACGGCTAGGAGTATGTTCGTGCACGTATATGCTGCATCTTTGCCTCCTGCTCGGGAATGTGGATTGGTTAGATGACGTAAACGCGTGCTACACTGCGTGTCGTCGTCGTCGTCTACGTCTAATGCCAAGCAACGAACATCATCATCATGTAATACGCAGTGAATGGATCGTCTGCCCGTGTGTGTATTCCTTTGTCCACCGTTTTGTTTTTATATACTGCAGCAGTGGAAGCGGCGACGGTGCATTGTCGCATGGGTGTGTCAGCCGAGGCTAACGATCATAGACCACGACGGCTACGCGACTCGAGTGCTTTTAATTCGCTGAACGCAACAACGTTATTGTATATCAAACAACACGGACGTGTGCAACGTGCGAGTCGTCGGCGCGATCTGTATACAGCGACGATGACGACGACGAAGACACGATGGTCGTGCGCCGTAACGGAATAATTCATCGATCTCGCATCAATATTTAAAGCTCGAGCTCGAGTTTTCTGTGAATATCAGTGCGCTTCCAAGATCTACCTGCAGTGTGAATTTAACTGGAGATTTAAAATTATTATTCTATTTCTATAAATGTTTGGAAGAGCGAACGATCGACCTGCTTGAGATAATATTATCTACGGTGGTAAAATTGAGATATAACAGTTCATGCAAGGATTCACACGTATAAAGTTGAATACTAAATACTAGGTTATATGAATTTTGCCTCGGAAATTACGCGCTGCCTGCAACTGCTCCACCTTGATTCTCCTCCACACACACACACAAACACACCACTCATCGCAGCGAGCAAATGTCGGACGAAGGGAAAACTTTCACTTTTAAATTGCGGTGCTGCAGCGACGCGCATATAATCCTCCTCGTCGCTGCCTACATGCATAACGCGTGTATACGCATATAATGTATAAATATTCGCACTTGCACACGTAGGAGAGCGAGGCGCAATGAGTTTGCGATATAAGCCGCGTGCGCATATATGTACTTTACGTACGCGCATATATATATAGTAAAACGCGGCAGAAACAGATACCACAAAGCTGCAGCAGCAGCAGCAGCACAGCCTCGAGCGAATCTGAGATTTCATCCGACGGAGATCGGAGGTACATACGCACATACACATGCGCCCATATATTTCTCGGTACCTTATACGTGTGTGTGCGTAAAAGCAGCTCGAGATAGCAGCTCGGGTGTAAAAAAATATACGCATGCATATCAGGTACGGCATATATATTTATATGCACGCTCGACTCAGCTCAGAGAAACTGCAACAGCAACGGCACGCAAGAAGCCAGATGACTTCACGCCGACGCTGCACTGTGCTGTGCTGTGTGCTGCGCCGCGCCGGTGGCCTTACGTAACCCCGCGTCGAGCTCGTGCACTATTCACGTTTGTGCTTATAATAGTGTGCGTGCGTGTGTGTGCGTCACAGCAAAGACATGCGAGCGAGTAATATGACTGGCGTACGCGAGTGTGTGTAAATGTACGCGTCGAGAGTCGCGACACACACCGCCTGCTGCATAATGGAAAGAATCGCGCGTCGAGCGAGCGAAAGAGTGACTGAGAGAGAACTGGCCCCACTGCACACAGTATAATATACAACGATTCGACCTTTAACACCGCCGCCACCGCCGAGTAGCGAGCTCGGCGCAGGCCTATACTGTACGATCGTGTACTACTCTTGTACTCGCTGCGCGCCGTTCATTATTGTACCGTATTATACATTGAGGAATATGGCCTCCGGGCAACGAGGTATACATATACACAAATTCAACGCCGCACCGAGTACACGGCTTTTTTCGCGGCTCGTTGCTTATTAAAGCCTCGTTTGTCGACATCGCTCTCGTTATACGTATAGGAGCTGATATTATGTATATAATAGTTGCCGCTTCGTGTACGCGGCAACACCGCCGCCGTCTTGCTCGCCTTCGCTCCGCTCTGCGTCTATTTGTGCGTGATATAAACACAACGTGCAACATCTTCCTCCGCGGTATAGATCCTGCGGTTGTAATTGTGGTCTTTCGATGCGCTAAGGCTATGCTCCAAAGCCATATAATACGAGCGAGCTATATAGATCTCGAGCGCGCGCGCACTTTTGCTTTTTCTGGGTTCCCAAGCTATATATACTACGTCGTCGCGTTTGAGGATAAACTCAAGGTTTTCGCTGTAATTTTGCGAACAGACGATATTTACCTGAGAATATTATAGCTATGGTGAATTAGCGCGTTGGACCTAATATATCGTAACTGTAGATCGCAGACTCGGAGTTTGTTTGACTGACTCTCGATCGTGTTATGATGCTCGAGACTTTACATAGCATCTACGACGTCAACATGTCTATGCGAGGAATATTTTTTTCTGCGAACGTTCGAATCGTGAGATCATCTCTCAAACACGAGTTTGCACCAATGTAGAGAAAATAAAATGCTCCAAACTTCTGTTTCACGAGTATAATCATTCAAATCGATCGTCACGCATCATCACCTACAACCCTACCAATTATGACGTCACAGCAACAATTCGTCCACTTCACAACACATCGTCTCATCATATACCATTAGCATATTCGCCCGCAGTGAAGCAGCAACATCAACAGCCTCGGGTATTTAGGACGTATACTGCAACAGTTGCTTAACCGCAGCCGCCTAGTGCGAAATAAAAAAAAAGAGTTGAGCTAAGGCGTGTGTAATTTGCACGTCGTCGCGTATACTCTATACCGATAGGTAAATAGTAAAATACATCAGCGCGAGCGTTACAAGTACACCACGACGATACGCCAGTTAGTGCAAAGGCATAAGCGCGGGCGTTGCGCAATTGTCGAGTCTCGCCTCAGTTGCAAATGGAATCAAAGCTCCTCTTTCTGCTCGCACGTTAATGCATGTATATGATATATATTGTACATCCGATGACGCTCGCTTGAGCGCGGGCCGATGTAAACAAGTTAGAGGAATATATGTATACAACTCGGACTCGCTACTACTATATAGTATATACGTGTGCAGTCTATATAAAAGCAATTGAAGTTGATAAGCGAGTCTCGAGCTATATGAATAAAATATGTGCACACGCTTGGCGGCGGGGGAAAAAGAAAGAGGGAAAGAGTCACTGCTCACGAGAGAATCAAGAGTCAGAATTACACTCGAAAGAATTACTTTGAAGAGTCGTGTATAGGCACGTAGGCAGCACTGCTGCTGGTATCAGTTCACTGGAGCACATGCACACAAAGGAGTTTTGCGCGCTGCCTATATGTATGCTTGATGCGGAGCCTATGTTGCTGCTGCTGCACTTGTAACCTCTGGTCGCGCTCAGTGGCCTCGTCTACTGTTCCTGCCTCTCTGTGCTTATATATATACGTATATATAGTATGCACTGCCTCGGAGCTTGAATGGTGAGAAGCAATTAGTGCCGCCACACGGGAGTGCGTTACAAATCCAGCGGAAAAGGCACGAAGGCCGGTCCCCGTGCTGCACGCTGCAGTGTGCTGTGCTGTGCGTACACATACTGCGCCGCAGCACTGCCACTACTCTGCTGCACCGTGGCTACTGCTGCTGCTCTTCTGCTGTTCCCTTCGCATACACACACTCGGAGCATACATATGTATATAGAGGAGCCTCGACAATGTACAATAATTTTGTTGCGCGGTGCGTTGCGTTGCATTGC
Organism: Trichogramma dendrolimi; assembly: GCA_034770305.1. Classification (NCBI taxonomy): domain Eukaryota; kingdom Metazoa; phylum Arthropoda; class Insecta; order Hymenoptera; family Trichogrammatidae; genus Trichogramma; species Trichogramma dendrolimi. The sequence goes on from JAPMIB010000220.1 coordinate 71,943, forward strand.
GTGCGTGCTCGCGTGCACGTTTGTGTATATACGAATTCTTGGAAAGGACAGTCGAAGCCTAAATTCCGTTTGGCGAATTAACCACGCGCTTCCCTCCTTATACTTCTTTTTCGTTCTCAACTATCCGACGAGAGTACGCCGACTTGAGCGGCAAAAAAAAGTTCGGTGTTCATCGGTGCGCTGTTGCACGTACGCTACACGCATAAACACACGAGAGTGTATTGCTCATCGAGGAAGACGAGCAAAGAGCTATTTATTACAATTACCCCTTGATTCGTGAGGAAGTCTCGGCGCGGCAGATACGCGGCCTCCTCCTTCGTATAAACTTATTAGCCGGCATAACTCATACGACGATTGCGACGACGACGGGGGCATTGCGAATTCGAGGGGGTAATTATCCGGTGATTCAGTAAATTTGAATGTATAATGTACAGCGTTACATTAGCATGTTCGAGTATATTACGCTTGAATAACACTGCATCGCTTCGGCGACAGATCGAGACCCCTCTTCGCCGCCCGACCCGTCGCGCGTGTGTGTGCACTAAAAGTCTATGATATATCGGTTTGAAAATGCAAATCTAAAATTGCGCATCTAGTGCGAGTCGACGTGACTGCCGGCAAAATAAATAGGCATCCATGCGAGCGCGAGAGAAATTAAATTGTTCATTAAACTTGTCTGCCTATTAATGTATGTTCACACAGCACAGATGCACTTGTTATCTAATTGACTCGTCCTTGCTTTTTTAGCTGATGCTCACTCTCGTCGTCGTCGCGCGACACGTATTTTATGTAACTCTGATTATCAGTAAGTGCTTAATACTATCTATTATCCAGTCGCATTGAAATGAATTAACGACGAGTGGAGAAGACGGTGAGAGAAAGAGATAGTCTCGCAGCGCGGTTCGGCTCGAGTGGAGAGAAAAAAAAATTGTCCGCTTCTATTATTTGTAATTACCAACATTTCCCTCCGCACTTGAATGCGTATGTACCAACAGCAGCTACAGCTACTACTGGCAGCATCCGCCAGACAGACGAAATAAATTCTAATTTGCAATGCGCCGCGCTGTTCTTCCTCGGCGAGCATACACAAACGCGCGTACGCCATATAGATAAAAGGGAAGTGCAAAAAAAGGCTACAGTGTGTGTATGTAGCATGTGTGCGAGATGTTTGCCGATACACACACATTCACAAGAGCTGCACGCGATAGCTCGTGGAGAGCTGCTGAGCGGGAAAGGCCAATCAGGCTAAGTGTTTTCAAAAAGTGAACTTTCGAAAATTCGCCCACGCATGCATGCATGCAGCAACAGCAGCCACCACGAGAGCTATAGCTAGTATCGGAGTATAGTCTACACATCCATATTATCCTCGTGATGTGATGCTGCTGCTCCGAGCCAGTGCTGCTGCTGGTGCCGCGCTCACGTACATCAGTGACGTAATTCACGATGAATCATTCGCGCACAGCGTGCGATAAAAGCAGCGCGTCGTCGACGTTTCGTAGCAGCATAGCAGCAGCAGCAGTTACAACCAGCTCAGCAGCAGCACCAGTAGCAGTTCGGAGCAGCACATATAACGTACGAAGAGAGAGAGAGAGAGAGGAGAAAAATATACTGCTCGTTTGCTTGGGCGCGAGAGCTGCGAGCTGCGTCGGGCTCGCGCGGGCGTGACTGATGGTTTTTTTGCGCGCTCTCGGCAGTATATTGTATTAGATGTGTGCGTGTGTGTATACGTACGTACGCGAGCAAAGTAACGCAATAAAAGCCGAGCTGCAGCAGCAGCGGCCGTTCCTCCTTGAGCGTGTTCCTTCCGAGCGCGCAAGGCAAGCACACAAGTCGCGCAAGTATAATATAAAAAAAATAAAGGATAGCCGAGGACTCGTTTTCTCGCTGCGAGAAGAACGAACGAACGAGAGAGAGAGAGAAGTGCGTTCGTGTATATTGCGCTCATTTTATCTGTACGTATACGTGTATGTGTTTATATGCGCTCGCGCGCGAACCATGTATACGCACCGGATGTAGCTAAGGGGAACTGCGCCTTAAAACTTTCACGCACGTGCCAAACTAGATTGGCCCTATGTGACGCATGTGTGTCTGTATACATACGAGTGTGTGTGTGTGTGTTGTGTGTGGTGTGTGTGTTGTGTTGTGTGTGTGTGTGTGTGTGTGTGTGTGGGTGTGTGTGTTGTGTTTGTGTGGTGTGTGTGTGTTGTGTGTGTGTGTTTGTGTGTTGTGTGTATTATACGAGGTGTGGTGGCGGTGGTGGCCCGTATAATACACACATACGCAGCAACAGCAGAGCAACACGCAACTTTCGGAAAGTTCGCAACACGCCCCTGATTTACGATTCGCCAACAATCATAACTTTCCCGATTTCGGACTAGCTTGCGAGCTGCTGTATACGCGTTATACTCTTCTGTACTGTGCTCGCTTCTATAGCTCGTGTGCCTCGGCGATGTATATAAACGCATAGCACGCGGCAGTAGACACATAAAGAGAGGAGAGAGAGAGAGCTTTTTGCCTCGATATTGCCTTGTCAACTTCTGCCGAAGGTCTTCCCCCTTTCCCAACAAGCAAAGATTTCCTTATTTACGCGCGGTCGCTCGCTCCGCGTATAACCGCGTGCAGCGACCGATAACCCGCGTGTGGAATGTGTGCTTGCGTTGTGCACCGAATCTTTCGACGCAGTTTCACGATTGCTGCTGCAAGTATATAGCTGACTGTACACGGGCTCACCCCGCAGGATTTCGATGTATATAGCATCGTTAAATCGCCCTTTTGCCAAGTTGCAAAGAGGCTCCCGGGGCAACGAAACGTCTCTCTTTCGTATTGAATCACCGCCACTACGCGCCGTCACCGTCGCAGTGACATCATGCGTCCGGAAACCCTCGAAGAGTAGTTCCAGCTCCGAATTTTCTCATGGAGTTTTGTTGCTTCGTTCCGCCACCAGCATGACCGTAGTTGCCTTCGTCGACGTCGTGCAGCTAATTCTGTCAATTGAACGTACAATTGATACAGTGCGGTAATTGAATTGATTGTATATTAACGTGGCACACATCGTGTTAATTTGGCCTGGAGATGCGAGAAAGAGAGAGAGAGAGAGAGAGAAGCAGGAGTTACAACTGCTGCTGTCGCTGCTGCTTTTACCATCCAGACCAGCGGGCATTTTCCTCTTTACATAATGAATCAATCGTAATGTATCGCATTTACAGTGCGCTCGCGGGGCCACATTGAGATTGCTCCGGTTTAATTGCCGGCGAATATCACTCGGTCGTTATACAGATGCGATATCACCCGCGCACAGTCGCAGATTGCATTTATATACGTGTGTGTGTGAGAGCAACATGGACTCTCTCATATTCAATTAATAAATCAATCGAGGAAAAGAGCTCGCCCCGCCGACAATTAAATCAGCTGCACCGCGTTTGGCGGAGGAGACTTTTTAAATGAAATTAAATTGGTTTATACAATTTTCATTAGGCAGCTTGGAAAACCGCTCTGGAGTGCATTATATTGTAACTCGGCACGGCCGAGCCGCCCAAAGAGTCGTCGTCGCCGTCGCCGCCGCCGCGGACGAGTTGATTTGCAAATATATATTAAGCATTCAGAATAATTTTCCGCGTTTACATTTACGTAGGTATACAGGATTTCAATGCATGAAAAAGCTCTACAGAGAGAACGAGAGAAGAGAAGAGAGAGAGAGGACATAATGGTGTGCTCGGACGGAGTTAACCTACATATTTAATAATTGCTTTGGCGAGCTGTTACTGCTGCTCCTGCTGCTGTTGCTGCACCTAAGCTGCGCTCCATATAGCTGTGTATGCACACACAGCTCGACAATCATCTTGATTATCGGCCACGATAACGGCGCGCGAGCTTTCCATGACGCGCGCGACACCTTTAAATATACACTACTATACAGCATGCAGTTATAGATGCGAAAAAGTCGTCATTAGGAATTGCGACGACGACGACTCCGTTGCAGCTGTATATAAATAAGAACGACGCGTTTTTAACTCTGCGCAGACACGCAGACACAAAAGCACACCGTCTGTATACGCATTCAACGATCGTTACATAAGGAAGAGCTGCGATCGGAAAAGGCGGTGGTGGTGGCCGCAAAGGGCAGCTTCGACTGCACCCTCGTGTGCTGCCCCGACTCTTTCTCTATATATGTATTTAATATACCTATATAGCCAGTGGAAAATCGTCGTCGTGACTCAGTGACAGGGCTGCGAACAGCAGTAACAGCGGCAGCAACGACGACGACGGCGCGATATAGCTTTAACGCTCGGTGTGGATCGATAAGTCGAGCCCTGCCGCTGCTGCCGCTGCCACCGCCACTGCTGCTACTGCTGCTTTTGCTGCTGGCGTTGGCTGCACTATTATACGTATATAACGTACTACGACGATATATATACGGCAGCAGGCGCTACATGCATTTGCAATGCGCTCCCCGGACTCTAAACTGTACGTATATGTATATAAGGTTGGGTCTTCGATTTTTCGTTTCCATCCTTCCGTTATGCATACCGGCGCATAATATATATCTATACGCGTACACACACACACACACACATTTTGCCAGGCTACCCGCTGCCAGCTCACACATACAAACACACACGAGTTGTGCTGCTGAGCTGTTTCGGAACGAATATCGAGCGTAGGACACGCCGCACTGTTTTCTAACATCGATTCAAGTCGCTGGCTACTGTATATAATGCGAGAACTGCAACTTATATGTACGCTAGTGTGGTGCTGTATATAAAGGGCAGGCAGTCACGCCATCGCCGCCTCGCCCAACAGCTTATACTAGCCGCTGCCGTTGCTGCTGCATGTAATACTGCAGCCAAGAGCTGTGCTTTGCCTTTGCGCGCGCGTGTGTGTGTGTGTGTAAATGTGCAGTGCAAAACGTTGCGCGCGTGCGAGTTTATGCAAGACGACTGATACACATGCACATGCCCCTAGAAATATACATGGATACATTGGCAAAAAGTTTTTGTGAGGTGTGTGTCTGTATGTGTGCGTGTGTAAGTAACAAAAGCCGAAGGGAACTTGCAAGTACTGCATTACGTGTATTGCCATACAAAAACACGCATTATACACTTCACCGGCACACACAGGTATATAATAACTTTAATATATCGATGCTTTAAAAAATCCAGAGAATGGCTCGATCGGTCTTGTTGCGCGGGTAGCGGTACGCGCAGTGCGTTTTCTGGCTAATAGCGCTCAATAATTTTCGCATTGTTAAGGGTGCTATATCCCTATAGGATAGCTCGCAAGGTGTGTTGAAAAAATGAACACGAGCCCGATGGAAACGTGTGAATTTTACGCCCGCGTTTGGAACGCGAATAACTCGGTTTTCCACACATGTATCGTACACCTGTACATGTAATGTATAGTTGCGCAATATTATATACACGCAGCAGCAGAGGTGTGAAATCCCAAGCTCAATGGCTCGGTTATAAACAATAGGGATTCTCTCTCTCTCTCTTTTTCGAATCGATATATGTATTCGACAATTGCGCAACGTACGATACGTTAGAATGCCCTAATAATGATAAACGCGCGTATCGTTACGCGAGCATTGATAACGTAATAAACGCGCGCGACACGCACTTTACAGCTACGCAAATGAAATCGTCATTAATTTATGCGTGCAACACATTATGATATACACACGGAATTCTGCAAGCTTTTAAGTGATTACGCGCGCGCCACGACACGCGATACAACTTGTATCGTTCGACTGAGCGAGATACTTTGATCGCTGTCATTTTGAAATTTCTCCGCAGAAGCTAGCAGTTACAGCAGCAGCGACAGCATAATGCGCACATAGGTGTATACGAGAGTTGCTGCGGTGAAAAAAAAATTGGGCGCGGAGATTGAAAGTAAAAATGTAAAATGAAGGAGAGAAAAAGAGGGAGAGAGCAGCAGTGGCCAAATGATGGGTGGAAACACGAAATTGAGGGGCCGTCGCAATCGCTAGAGAACAAGCAGCAGCGGCAGCTATATGCAATGCTGCGAGCTGTATAAGAGCATATACGTGCAAATGCACGCTGCGGCATGGACGAAAGGCAACACACAAAAAAATGCGAGCGAAATGCAGAAGCTAAACTCGACTTTGCGTATTCGAATACGCTTGCATGTATGTGTGTGTGTGCCTGTAGTGCATGTGCAGCGGTGGCCAACTCGCCAGCTCCGAATTGCCCGAGAGAGTAAAAAGCAGAATGAGCAAACGAGAGAACGAGAGAGAGAGCGAGAAACGAAGGTAGGGGCTAGCTAGCTGTATGTATACTGCTGCTGCGCTTAGTCCGACGACGACACGCAATGCCCGGAGATGTATAAGAACGTATACCTATACGTACACATAAGTACGTGTGTATGTGTGTGTGTGTGTATGTATGCATAAACGAGCATTGGGGTTAAGAAGCAGCGACGAGGACAACGACTGCACAACGACGACGTCGAGAGAGCGAGAGAGAGAGAGAGCATATTACACGCTGTATAGAAGAGAGGCCTCGTGTGTGTTATGTATGTATATAGGTACAGCTCGAGAGCTGTATAGAAACGGTCAACCATGCGTGCAAGGTTAAACGTTGAGAAATGCGCTGTTGCTGCTGCTGCTGCTGTTGCTGTAGCCGAGCTGATATACGTTTGCCAGTCGTCGCTCATGTCGTCGTCGTAGTCGGCTCACCTCGCATTATGCATCGCACACTCCACTGCTAGTGCTGCTGCTGCTGCAGGGGTCAGCGACCGCTTGATGCGAGCTGCAAAGAGCAAAGATGACGACCGAACGCACACGTTAAGAAATAGGTATCTTTCTCTCCCGTTGTTGCAGCATGCAAACGACAAGACTTTTACGTCTTAATATTACGAGCATCCACGCGCACTACGGATTATATTTTTTAAGCCTTAAATACTTGCTAAGCGCATTGATGGGAGTATGTTGCAACATCACTGTACGCGACTTTTTTCGTCGTCTTCGTCGTCGTCATCGTCGTCGTCTAAATTATCGAGGCCAACCATCGGGTAGGCTGCTGCTGGTAGTCGTTGAAAATCGATCGTGCCGTTGGGACGCGGCTCTACATAGAAACAAAAATTCTTGACAAAGTCTGCCAAAGTTTCGGCTCGAGGTTCTGTATCGTTCACTGGAGCATGAAGCACAACTGCCACTACCACCGATATAATACCCAAAGCTATCTTTGCTGCTCTTCGTCGGTACACACACTCACATTATACAACAGCCCTCGCGCGGTGCATTACGAATTTGTCTCAACGCGATTACTTATATACATATACCAGGTATCGAGAAATAAAGTTCGAGGCCTATAATGCCGAGAGTGCAATTAATAATCGACTCTTCTATTTTATAGCCTCAGTCATTTATTATATAACGCATCATACCTAATAAGTTTGCCCATATAGCTCGATGAAAGTCTTGGGCGGGGAAAGTTGTTGACCCGAAGTGTCGTACACGACGACGCAACAATATACCATACACGTAACCTAGAAACGCCGTGGCTGCGACGACGACGACGAGGCAAAGGGCAATACGTCACGACGTTGATCCGCGACTACGTTGATACTACTCCAGTCGAGCTCTGTACACGTAGTACACGTGAGTTACTACACAGAAGCACGAAGAGAGTGAGAGAGAGCTTTTGTCGCGTCTTTTCCGTTTTCTTGTTCCTCGCTTCCTGCGCGCTCGCGTTTCGCCGTCATCGTCGCGTCGAGCGTGGCGCGGAGTCGACTCGACGACGACGGCAAATTTCATCTCTCAGCCGTTTTCCATTTTTTACATTCTCTATGCTATCTCTCTCGCGAACTGCGGAGCTCGCTCGCTCGGCCTCTCGGATAAAAGCTCTCTCCGGGTTATATACTATATATATATATAAAATCGTACAATAGCGAGAGAGAGAGAGAGTGAGAGAAGAGCGAGGCACCTGCATGCATGCACGTTATATATACGTGCCTGCAATAGGATAAGGCATTGTCTATGAGGTGAGCTTGACGGGCTCGCGTACGCGCCAGGCGTTGAATATTCATACAAAAGAAGAGAGAGAGTGAGAGAGAGCGAGGCAGGCACACACTGCACACGATTGCGCGCTATTCATATTTTCGAGTGTTAGACGCCAGCTCGCGAGCTCTATACATATAGCTAATATTTTTCATCGGCTCTGTATCCCAAAGACCTTTTTCGTCGGGTTTTCACGTTGGTGTTTTGGGGGGAGAGCATCAGCGAGAAGTATTATAGCAGGATACAGTGCGCCGATACTCTCCGTATTATATATACACATCGTGCACATAGTATTATATTTACCAGAGTGAGAGAGAGTACGGTATAGTCCGTGATTCATCACTCTGATGGATGCGCGAAATTCCGTTTCGCCTTCCAGCCGAGAGCTTGCTTGGCGGCTCCTCGTGCCTCTCTGACGTAGCAGCAGCAGCAGCTTGCGCCACGGTGCAACATCGCTAAAAATAGCCCGCGCTCTCTCTTATCCGAATAACCCATGGCGCGCGCACGGAGTCGAGGCTATATATACAACGTGAACACGTTTCCAAAGCAGGATAGAAATTTCCCGGCCGCTGCTGCTTTGTTTTATCTATATCTTGCGCGATGCCAACGCGCGAGAAGTGCAGCAAATATATACGAGTCCGGCATATATATTTGTTTATTAAGTACACTGGCGCCTTTATCCGATTAAAACGAGCTTCGCTCGAGATAAAACGTCTTATCGCGTTATACGTACGCTTTTATAAATAGACGAACTCAGCTGCAGCTGGAAAATAAAACGTACATTATATAGCGCTGCAGTGCGCGCCCCGAGTTTTACGATAAGTGTGTCAAAAATTGCAGCTCTAGCTTGGCTGCGTTGAGCTCGTTAGAGTCGCGCGGCAAACGATTCTTCAATTGCCATCGCGCTGCAGTTCTCTGCTACGTTTATATCGTCGACGCAGTGGCACGAACTGCGCGAAAGCTCCTGCAAGCTGCAAGTCATAATTTCAGAATAACGTGTTTGTGTGTGGATAAATGGGCGGCTGCAAAGTAAATTTCGCTGCAATTCTAAATTCCTATTCGATCCTATACATATCTGTTTTTCGATGTGTTTACGCCCATGTACATATTTTGGAGCATATGTGTGTGTCCAATACGTATCGTTCAGTATCGTCCTGCCAGCGAGGAACAAATCAATGTAAAAGCACTGCCACCCTCTGGAGCGCGAGAGAGGGTATTTTTGTCCGCGAAACGCCACGTGCGAGCGAGCGATCGAGCGCGCGCACGATTCGCAGCCAGAACAATGGGCAAACCCAATATCGCAATTTAGCATTTAACCCAGAAAAAAAGTCTCTCGCCAAGCACCGAGTGAGAGAGAGCTTGCGTATATAAAAGTACATATATATATATATATATATATATACCGCAGTGCTTTTTTCTCTCTCTTTCTCGTTTTTCCCGCTTTATTTTTTCTCTGCACGCTCGTATTTATCGGCTTAATTGAGCCGCGGTATAACGCCTGCGCCGTAAAATCTGTATCGATCTGCCTGTCTGGCGGGCTAATACGCGCCGAGCACGCGCTTCTCTATATATATCGCGCACATACACACACATGCGCGCAAACTCGAGACACATGCACACACAGCCACACCGACGTTCGGACGCGTGGATAGAATAAAAAAGTCGCAGTGTTGCTATACGAGAAAACACACACACACACACGCGCGCGAGAGAGTCGACGTGGTATACAGTTTCAAAGGCCAAGAGAGGGTGTGTACGCGCGAATCGACTCGGCAACGGCGACGGCCGTGGCGGTGGTGGTAGTAGTAGAGTCGGAGGGAGCTCTCCGAGGAAAGAAGAAAAAAGTCGTAGATTACAACGACGTTTCCGTCCGTACAGAGCTCGCTCGGAAAATTGTCCGCCTTCGCGCATCGCATGCAACACACGCGCCGCACACTACACTACCGCCTGTGTGTGCTTTTAAGCACGAGCACACACACACACATAGTGCACCACGCGCCTGTATATTCCTTTCTTTCTCCCTCGTTGTTGCGAGTACGTGTATGTGTGTGCGTGTGTATATGTGTGCGCGAAAAGACATTTGGCGCTTTGCACGCGCTCGTGCACGTACGCAATATATATCTATATATAGCGTATTGCCGTGTGCGAGGGATGAGAAGGAGGAGAGAGATGGCTGCGAACTGTACAGAAGTTTGCCGATTTCTGGCAGAGTCGAAGGAAATTGCACGTTTCGCGGCACAGTTTCGGCAGACGTGTACACACACACACACACTCTCTCATATAAGCCCGGACGAATTCGCAGACGCTCGAGAGATAGTAGCACACGCGGAGCGACTGCAGTATTAGTCCGTGTGTGTGTGCGGGGGTGTACAAGTGCGCATAGCGCAGCAGCAGCAGCAGCAGCAGCAAACTACCGTATATGCACACACACCCCACACTCTCAGTGGCGCAGGTTTATAACAGGCTCTAGGTAGCTCGATTCGCAACGAGCGTTTGTATACATATACACATATATAGCAGCCGTAGTAAGTAGTATTGCTCGACTCGAGCAATGCTACCACTGCTAGGCTACGAGGCTATATAGCTTTGCGCTCGGCGTGCACAACCCGCCCCCTCCGCCCTGCTCGTCCAGAGCAGATAACTGTTAATAGCTCTTTACGTGCGCGGAGTCGAGCTTGGTGAGCAAATAAACTACCGCCACAGACTCGTTGCCGCCGCTTCTGCTTCTGCTGCTGTTGCTGCTGCTGCTGCTGCTGCTCGAACGCGGAGGGTAGCTCTGCTATTGGGGTACACATAGCAGTAGCGGCCGGTGCAGCTCTGCTGCCGATGCTTTTCAATGTACATTATAACCATTTGAGAGTGCGAGCTAGAGCTCGCTTTCAATATATGTGTGAGTGTCTGTGTACACACAAACTCGTTTACGCGCATATATAACTACTTATATAAATGTATATGAGCTGGCTGCGCGTATTATACCGCCTATATAGGAAGTACGCAACACATGCACGTGGCAGGATCATTTTCGCGTGCGCTCGTGTTACGTATTTATGCCTCGCGTTCGAGTTCGCGGAAAACCTTCTCCACTGCCGTGGCAGAGCGTCGTGTGCATTCGTCGCTTTTTATTCGATCAATCGCAGCTTTTCGGAGCTCATGATGATTCGACTAGTTGTGCCCTCGTTCGACGTTTATAAATAAATATCCAAACTTCTTTATGTACAAAAGCAATCTCCCACGCACGTACGGAAAATGATTGCGATATAATAAATTGCGATCGACCTAAAGGGTGAACCGACCTTGCCGAGAAATCTATATGTGGCACCTGTGCCTTTCCGAAAACTGGTGTATACGAACGCGAAAATCGATATCGGAGCGCAGAGAGCTAAGCCTGGATACGATCGCGCGCCGAGGCCCGGACCAATAAACAAAGCAATGAATATCAGGAGAAATATAATTCGTAGCCCAGATATGCACTCCTCGTGCAACGTGTACACATATCGCACTCGCAGTTAGCGCGCGACGACGTTTATTTAGTTTCTCTGTCGCGTGTCGGCGCGACAAAATAATAGTTTAACTTCGCCGCCGCTGCTGCGCGTCGATTACCGCGCGAGTATATTTCAACGTTTAATACTATGTAGCAGCTACATAGAACTCGGCGCCCCCGCCGCAAGACGATAATTGTTGCGCGCGCGCCGAAAACTCGTTTGTAAATTGTAATCGCGTTCGAGCACGATATATTCTTCCTTTAAACGTACAATATATACCATTGCGCGAAGTTGCTGCATTAGCGCGGCAATAACAACAACCAACAGCCAACAACAACGAAAACAACGACACGAGAGATCGAGCACATCGAATCGCAATATTCGCCGTTATAATCTGTAATAAATATCTGCTCTGGGCGGCCCGTCAGTCGAGAAAGAGAGAGAAAGAGAGAGATATCGGCATGATCGTGTATTTATACTGCGCCGCGCGGCATATATACCTGCGTGCTGCGAGCTTGTTTATCTGTATATGAATTATATTTACCATCGCGCAGCACACACACACACACACACGTATATACCGCACCGACTCCGCACTCTCATTCTCTCTGCAGCAGCAATAGCAGCAGCAGCAGAGGCCGAACGAGCGAATATACGCGAGCGATTGGCATTATTTATCGCGCCATCTCGCATGCGACGCGCAATCTATATAGACGAACAACACCTGAATATATACTACCTATACGTACGTATTTATTTGCCCTGGGATATTTACGGGCGCAGGCGATCGGGAGCAGCGGCAGCAGAGCTCCCAATCACTTGTCAAAACTACATTTTTACCGCGCGTGCACTAATCGATCGGTTATATTTATTCGAACGTCTGTCGTTCGGCTAATCGAAAGCTCGAGGTAGATAGCTTATGTTCCGAGAGAGAATATACATACAAGAGCCGAGGCGGATTATTAAAATATTATAGATATTTCGTCGAAACGATTGCAACGGTGCACGCAGCTAACCGCCTTCGCGTATCTCGTTTAAACAATGCTGAATTATTAGATGGCCGGAACGCGCGTATCAAGACAATGGCTACTGGCACATTATTATTCTTTCTCCTTGACCCCGGATCGTACATGTATGTGTGTATGTATATTGTTGTCATGCGAGCGCCGCAGAGCAGCTCGATCGGCCGGCTCGATCTACTACCGCTCAGGTATACACCTATATATTATAATCTATTCGTGTTATTACCATTATTTTATTTGCATCGACATTATCAACAAATGTTTGCGCATACCATGCCGCGATCTATCTATGCGCGGCACGATTGTACACGTTTTGTCTAAGCAAAATGTGTGTATGTATATAATATTATCCTCGATATACTGTCAGTCCGCGAACTATGCACGGAATATAATGCGGTGTGTCGATTCGCGCTCAGCATGTTGTTTTCGTTGTGTAATATATAAAGTTGGTGAGGCCGCGTGCGCGCAGCTGTTGCGCTCGGACTACAGTATGTGTGTGTGTGTGTGTGTGTGTGTATACACGGCTTGTCCGAGATACGAACTTGTGTGTGTTGCTGTGTGTATGTTTGGCTCGATAATAAAACAACCAAACGAACGGATCATCGGCGAAGCGTGAAATTCCCATCGTCTGGGCCATAAACTATGAATTCATTTTACGCATGAATGGGCCGTATAAATGCAATGCGCGCAATTCATTCGAGAGTCCGGATCGATTGCAACTCACTCTTTTCTCTCTCTTTCTCTCTATGTTACAAGGCTCGAGTGTGTGTGTATACGTGTATCGTTAATGAGATATACACCGCTGCTACTATTACTTCGATTGTACTGCAAACTGACACCCGTCGTTGTAATTGTTACACAGTTGTCGCTCGCTCGAGGATCGATTTGACGTGCGATAGAGACCATTACACATACGGAGAGCTGCCATGAAAAGGATGTGGACGTTAGTTGCGAATATTTCACGAATCGTTCCTATAAAATCCACGCAGAGCTTATAAAGTCGTGATTTGCCAAACTGCATCGGAGCGCCTGTATAATCGACGGAATATAAACGATGCATCGCGTCGTTTTATCGGGAAAATTTCGAGCGCAATTTTTCACTCTATAGTCTGCAGTCCGCGTGTATTACATACGCGTTAAGCTCGATCGTGTTTACACGACGTTGCGTTGCAGACACTACTAGAGCCTCGGGGATGATTAATGGATGCCTGCGAGAAAATCATTCGAGATTCCTAATGTTTAATATAAAATGTTCGACCCCGAGTTCATGACCTCGGCGTATGATTTTCTGCTCGCAGACATTCACACAAACATTTACACTCATATGCGAAAATCGTAGCGATCATCCGCACGTCGTACCTATCCCCCTTTCGGCGTTTTCACTTTCGCGCTCGCATTGTTTTTCAATATATAAAAGAGCTGCTGCTGCTGCCGCGTGAACGGCCGATCGCGCGCCTCTTATAGTCTCGAGCGAGCCGTGCGCGAATTAATCGATAAAGTCTCTATCTCTCCCGCTTCTTCCCTCCCTCTCTCATTCATAAGTTTGAAACAGCAGCACTTTGTGTATATATTGATAAAAGTGATAGTATAAACAATCGTCATACGCCTCGTAGAGAGTTCGCGCTCCGCGCCTGTGACACGTCGTACACGCGCACACGCGCACAGGCCACATAAACACGTAATATAAATAATAATAAGATAAATAATGCTAACGTGCCGAGGTACCGCTAGACGGCAGAGCACCGAGAAGCGAAACACTCGGAAAAAGAATAGGCGATCTAGGTAATTAAAAGAGACTGAAAAATTGAATTGTAGTCAGAAGCAGTCTTCGCTCCGGAAGACCACCCGAGACTTGACAGGTCTCTTAAATAAAGTGTCTATTTTTGAAGTCTAAACTCGATTTAGCATTTTCCTTCTTTCTCCCTGCTCCTCCTCAAGAACTCCCGCCACCGCCAGCGGACATCTACGAGCGGGTGCTCGGATACCTCGGAATCGCCTCCACCGTACGCCCGACGAGCTAGCCAGGGACCACGTATAACAAATGGCGGCCCGAACGTGAGGCTACTTCTACTAGAAGGAAACTTCACTGCTGTGAAGAACGACACCACACCCATGCAACAGGCTACATCGAAGCGAAAAACCCCGGGAACACCTACACCGAATTCACTTCTGAGAGTGAGAAAACACTCAGTGGCGCTCAATACACCAACGAATACTCCGAAGAGAATAAAAATCAGCCATCGGACTCCGACAGGCTCAATCCTCAGCTCCAGCAGCATCGAGACACGAGCAAGACGCGCTCGCACACAGAGCGACAGCAGCGTACAAAGAGCATCAACACGACTAATCGAGCCGATCGTCACACGACCAACCGAGCCGATCACCACACGACCAATCGAGCCGATTGTCACACAACAGAGCGAGCCAAGGACACAACGACAGGAAGAAATAATGGCAGCCGAAGGCAACGCATCGACGAATTTTCTTGAAGAGCTGCGAAATACGCTGCTGAGCGTACGGCCCACTGCACCATCCTTTGAAGGATTGGACCATGAAGACCCGGACCGATACCTGGAAAAATGCGAGGCATTTTTCACGCAAGTACGCATCGAGGAGGATCGAAAAGTTGCGACGCTGCAACTAGCACTGAGAGGCGAGGCGAGAAGATGGTGGGCAGCTTTCGAGTCACTCGAGCTGCCCTACAATCGTTTCAAGGAACTAGTACAAGCTAGATGGAACGCGCCCGGGACAAGAAGAGGCTTGCTCGCCAAGCTGTACGGCACGAGACAGGTACCCGAAGAAAATGTGGCGGTTTTTATACAACAGAAACTGCGGCTCTACGAAAGATTGCAAGCAGCGGAAACCGAGGCTCAAAAAATCACCATGATTACGGAGCTGATCAAGCCGAGCCTCCGGAGAGCACTTAGAGCTTACAACATCACCACGCTCTCAGGGCTGTTCCAAAGAGCCATGGAGCTCGAGAGAGACGAAGAAGAGGAGAAAAAGATTGAGAAGGCGACCACTACGAACTCCGCCCCGCCAGCCGAACGCAGACTTCCACGATGCTGGCACTGCTCGGGCAGACATTTCAATAAAGACTGCCCTCAAGGACCTACGAACAGGACGGGAAACGAAGGACGGGCAGAAGCCACGGCTCCGACCTCTGCCGACCCCACATCGGGAGCGCCACAATAGGCGAAGAACAACTTCTTCTGACACGAATCAACGTCGGAAGGACGGAAATCATCGCAGCACTCGATAGCGGAGCCACACACAACTTTGTACAACCACACCTCGTGAAAGGACCACTTCTGCCGGCGCCATGCAGCGCGGAGCTTGCAGCACAAGGAGTGACAGCTAAACTTACCGGCCGGACGAAGCTCACTATTCAAGCGAGGGGACAAGACTTCGACATCGAGGCGTTAGTGATGCCAAGCGCCAGACAACCGCTGATCCTTGGAAACACATTCATGCGACGAGAGAAGGCAATCGTCGATTACGAGCGATTAGTGGTGCACTGTGGAGCCGGGCGGCGAATAACCCTTCCATTGATGGGAAGTGAGCCACAGTCAGCCAACAACGAACCATTACCGAAGACAGGCTTTCCAGCCGAGCTTCAGCTCACAGTAGAGAAGATGCTACTGCAGTTCCGGCATGTTCTCACACCGGGGCAGGGTCCGCAGATCGGAACGAAGACGACACAGCACGAAGTTCTTCTGACCGACTCGCGGCCATTTCAACTTACTCCTTACCGATATAGCGAGGAGAAGAGAATCGAGATCGAGAGGCAAGTGCAGGAGATGTTGGCCAGCGGGGTGATCGAGCCGAGCAGCTCGCCTTACAACTCGCCGATTGTAATGGCCAAGAAGAAGGGAGGAAAATGGCGCTTCTGCATAGACTTTCGCAAGCTCAACGAGCTGACGGTCGATACGGCTCAGCAGATACCTCGGATAAGCGATGCCCTCAAGGATCTTGGAGAGGCCACGGTCTTTAGCACACTCGACTTGAAGAGCGGATATTGGCAGATCCCGATGGCCATAGACGCGAAGAAGTACACCGCTTTTACTACTCCGACAGGAGGAGCGTACGAGTTTCGCGTCATGCCTTTTGGACTAAAGGGGGCGCCAGGGACCTTTCAAAGGATGATGGCACAGGAGGTCCTGCCCGGTTATTTAAACAAATTCTGTTTGGTCTACCTAGATGACATAGTGGTGTACTCGAAGACCTGGGAGGAACACATACAACATCTGAGCAAAGTTCTGGAGAGACTAAGCCTCCACCATCTTACTTGCGCATCGGAAAAAAACATCTGGGAGAGCGAAGCATTGAATATCTCGGCTTTCTAGTCAATCCAGAAGGCAATGAGGCCAAACCCGAGTATATCAGCTCGATCATCGAGACGCAAATTCCAAAGACCAAGAAACAACTTCTCGCCTTCATAGGAGCTTGCAATTGGTTGCACGAGTATGTGCCCAACCTCGCTACAGCTCTTGCACCACTGACCGATCTACTGAGAGAGAAGAGGGGCCTCCGCTGGACCACGACGGCACAGACCGCTTTCGACGCTGTAAAGGCTGCGCTGAATCGCCCACTACGACTCGCACGACCCCGGAAGGACATCACGTATGTCCTTCAGACCGATGCCAGTGCCCGGGGCATGGGAGCGGTGCTTTTCCAACAGCCAGACGGAGAGGGCAGGCGAATTATCGCCTACGCCAGCGCTAAATTCTCAAGCGCCGAGGAAAAATACCACTGCAACGAGCAAGAGTGCCTGGCAGTGGTATGGGCCATCAAGCGATTCCGCCCGTACCTCGAGGACCAACCGTTCATTTTACGCACGGACAGCCGCACCGTCACGTGGCTACACCGATTCAAAGGAACACGCGACAAGTTGACGAGATGGGCACTACTCCTGCAGGAGTTTCAGTTTAAGATCGAACACTGCCCGGGGAGACATAACGAGCTCCCGGACAACTTGTCGCGAAATCCACAAGAAGACGCACCCGACGACGTAGGCGACACGGACCGAATATTACCGCCCGACGTAGAAACGCAAGCCGCAGCGCATATCGTGCCTCGACTTGGCCTACTAGCCGTGCCGGACCTGCGTCAAGAATTACAGAAGGCACAAGAAGAGGACCCCGTCCCACCGGACACGGACAACGATCAGCGATGGAAGAGAAGAGACGGTCTCATATGGGGGCGCGCCAAGCGAGGAAAGTCGTGGAGGCTCTACGTGCCAGCAGGCAGGAGGGCAGAGCTGCTCAAACAGCACCACGACGCTTCGACAGCAGGGCACCCCGGCCAAGACGAGACCTATCGTGCACTTGGACATCGCTACTACTGGCCCGGGATGCAAAATGACGTACGGAGTTACATACGTGAATGTAACACGTGCGCCGACGTCAAGAAAGCCACCAGCCAAGCAGCGCCGATTTCTTCGCACAGCCCGACACAGCCATGGAAAACGGTAGCTCTGGACCTCATGGGTCCGTATCCAACCACCGCTCGCCAGAATCGATACATTCTTGTCATCACGGACTTATTTTCGCGATGGGTGGAAGCATTTCCGGTAAAAACGGCCGACGCCCCAACGATATTAGACATCCTGGAGAAAGAAATCTTCACAAGATGGGGCTTCCCGCAGGCCATCCTGACGGACAACGGCACGCAGTTCGGAAGCAAAAAGTGGGCCGATAAACTCCGCGAATGGCAAATTCAGCCATGGACCACGGCAATATATCACCCTAGAGCAAATCCGACCGAAAGAAGAAACCAGGAAATAAAAACGGCGCTGCGCATACAACTCACGGGAAAGACACACGACCAATGGGACGCGGAGATGCCGTACATCTTGTACCAACTGCGAAACCGCCACAACGCCGCCACAGGACAATCGCCTGCTCAAACTCTACTAGGTAGAAACTTAAGTAAGCCAGGAGACTGGAAGCTACCCTCACCTTTCTCCGAGGACAAGGAAGAGATCTTCCAGACCGTCCGAGAGAGGCAGAAGGAGTATCAAGCTCGATACAATTCGGACAGAGCAAACGAGCCGCTCAGAGTCGGACAAAGGGTACGACTGAGAGCCAGCTTGTTCTCAAAAGCAAGCAACAAGTTCTGCAGCAGTTTGGCGCCAGGCTGGGAAGGACCCTACAAAATACTGCGAGTGGTCAAACCAGGGATCTACGTCGTTGACAAAGGAAAAGGAGTAACGGCGCACATCTCCAGGCTCAAGCCTATGGCCGTCAGGATAACCAACGACAGCGACGCGCTTGCCCCTGAATCCAAGCAACCCGAGACGGAAGGAAGCAAGGAAGAGCGGTCAGTCGAACAGCCAGCAGGGCCAACGGCCGAAGGAATGCAGCAGCAAGAACGAGAGAGAAGCAGACAGCCAAGCAGTCAACTCATCGTTATCCACTGCGCAAGAAGTTAAAAGAATCTTAAATAAAAACAATTATAAAACATTGTAAGGTGCGAATTCTCTACTCAGCTATGACTCTTCAAAGGAGGGGTGGTATGATAAAAGTGATAGTATAAACAATCGTCATACGCCTCGTAGAGAGTTCGCGCCCCGCGCCTGTGACACGTCGTACACGCGCACACGCGCACAGGCCACATAAACACGTAATATAAATAATAATAAGATAAATAATGCTAACGTGCCGAGGTACCGCTAGACGGCAGAGCACCGAGAAGCGAAACACTCGGAAAAAGAATAGGCGATCTAGGTAATTAAAAGAGACTGAAAATTGAATTGTAGTCAGAAGCAGTCTTCGCTCCGGAAGACCACCCGAGACTTGACAGGTCTCTTAAATAAAGTGTCTATTTTTGAAGTCTAAACTCGATTTAGCATTTTCCTTCTTTCTCCCTGCTCCTCCTCAAGAACTCCCGCCACCGCCAGCGGACATCTACGAGCGGGTGCTTGGATACCTCGGAATCGCCTCCACCGTACGCCCGACGAGCTAGCCAGGGACCACGTATAACAATATATACGTTCGATAATTTGCCGACTTTGAACAAAGTCGCCATCGTTTGTACGTCGGGAGATTAATCGCTTCATAATTCATGCAAATTGAAGCTTACATTATGCAGAGCGTACACATACACACACGCACACACGTAGAAGCAACAGCTACTTCAAACGGATTGTTTAAGGTTCAGTCAATCCTATCGATCGAAATCCAACATCGAAAACAGATATTCCGAGTGTATACATTGAATTAGCCGATTGTAGAATCACACGCAGTATTAATTAGAACATAATACAAGTTAGGGTGCCACAAGAAAGCGTCGTGTAAATTTATCGCGAGCTTTTATCGTGCAAGGCCGGACTTTTCATCCTGCGGCGCATCATCGTTCGTTCATATAACGCAACAGTATGTACTCTCTGCTAAAACTACGTCTCGGACTAATGCTAACAAATTCGCATTTGTCTCGTACATCCTGCGACCCTACGTGTGTAGCAGCACCGGCAAAAGAAAATGAGAAAGAGAGCGAGAGAGAAAGAGAGAGAGAGAACGGCGTCCGACGTGCACCACCAGGACGTATACAATATACGGCATATACGCAAAGCGATACGCGCGGGCCAGTGAATATAGCGAAAAAATCCGTATAGTTATACCAAATTAATGGAGCAAGGACTCGCGCACGGGGCACGCGTTATTTCCATCTTTTTTGTAGTTGTTTTCCTTTTTGTTTTGTTTTTTGTTCTCGTTTCATTTGCTCATTCGCAAACAAGCGTATCTGCGTACTACATACACACATACACGAAAAAAGCTCGTTGACTATTATTGTGTTTATCACGCGCAAAACCAACGGCTCTCGGCGCCGACTCTCGAGCTTTGGAAAAAATAAAAAAAAATAATAATAGAAAACAAGCATTGGATTTTGATGAGAGCGAGCTAGAGCGAGAGAGGGAGGGAGGAAAACGAGGAGATCGAGTCGCTGGTGTGGATTCACCGTGTATAACGATGGGTCGCGGGAAATTGGATGGCATCCTTTTTTTTCCTACCCCCCGCGCCCGCTTTTGCCCTCCGGTTTTGTGCATGTGCACAGCGTAATTTGTATGTATGTTCGCGAACACGTCCGCGTGCGAATATACACCGGATACACAAATATAGCCTAAGAGTTTATTTATGTAATTTTGTACTGCTGCTGCTGAAAAGTCACCGGTGGTGTCAATATAAAAGCGCCGTTCCTGCATTTTCCTACACACACGTGAGCACAGCTTCGGGATTTCATACTTTATAATCCCTCGCGTGTGCGTGCGAATTGTTTATTTCGATCTCTCCTCCTCTTTTTGCTGCTGCGCGCGCGCCGTTATATTCAGCCAACAATCGGCTTTAAACTCGAGGAAAACAAAAGCGCTTAAAACTATCGCGTCGAAAATTTACAATCTAATTAGGTGCTGCGCGCGCGCGTACAGTATACCTGTTTGCACAAAAGTGCGATTAGCAAAACGAAAAAAAAAAATGGGAAAATATATAGCGCGTATACCAACGAGATGGTGGTGCGCGGACTCGCTGCGCTCCTGTACGTATTACTATTTACGTAACGTTTGCGAACGATTTTTCCATCGTCGTAACTTTTACACGCGGGTCGACCTTGTTTAATAATTGAGTCGATTGCACAGAAAAAGAAAACAAAACGAAATAAAACTAAGATCAAGTACACAATATCACCACGACGACGACGATGATAATATATCATTACTTACGTACTCGAAGTAAAAAATTGAAGTCAACTTTATGAGTATATACGACTTTCGAGGCATATTCGCTTAGTTTTTCCTCGCGCGCCGAGTGCACACACACACACACACACACAGCTCGCGCTCGGCAGCGCGCAGTCTATTTCAGAGTTACTGCCTGCCAGACTACAATTGCTATTCTAATTACGTATCTACCGTGAGCTGCATTTGCCGTTGGCACTGCAGTGCCTATATATCTCTCTGCACACACATACGTACACACGTACATATACGGGGCTCGCTCGTTCGTCTAATATGACGCCTTACGCCGGCGCTCTCTCGTGTAAGTTCGTAATGATCGTGAGAAGGTCTTTGTTCCAGACTTGGCGCATGATGTTGCCGCTGCCTCCTACTCCTCTCGCGTACAATATACGTATATCTTATGTGCAGCAGCAGCAGGCAGCGACTCTCAGTTTGCGCTATGGCAACGTGTAGATGTAATTTTCGCGAAGCAGCAGCAGCAGCAGCAGCTCTCGTCTAGCGTGTACCATATAGCCTGTGATAAGGAGATTGATTCGACCGAGGCATGCTTGCCACTTTCCAATAATGCTACTTTTACCCAAACTTTTTGAGAGTGTCGGAGCACCGCAGCAAAGAGGATAGGAGAGAAAGAGAATCTTTTCTTTCTTATAATAGATCGCGTAGTACACGTTAGTTTGTGCACACACACATACACGAATTTCTATATACAAGCACGAGCACAACTGCGACGCATGTACGAGGTGTAGATCACATGCGGGCCTCGAGGTAGAGTAACCCGCACATATTACCCTATATGCGAGAGCCGCCACAGCTCGCTCGATTCTTGGCGTGCGTTCAACATTTTCCCAATTTCGCCTTTTGTCTGGAAGCGGAAAATTTGACGTCATTTTACGAAAATATTTGGAACAGCTCGAACGCAAGAGAGAAAGTTGGAAACATATCGAAGGGTTTATGTATTATATCCTTGAACGTATAACGCATAAGATCTTTATTA
This sequence comes from Trichogramma dendrolimi, assembly GCA_034770305.1. Lineage (NCBI taxonomy): Eukaryota > Metazoa > Arthropoda > Insecta > Hymenoptera > Trichogrammatidae > Trichogramma > Trichogramma dendrolimi. Next base: position 94,189 of record JAPMIB010000220.1, read on the forward strand.
ACTTTATATTCTTTCGGGCGTGCACAGCCCGGCTTGTGTCAACAAATATACCGAGCGATTGCTGGTCGACTATACTACTTCTCCTCGGTTATAAAGTAAACAATTTTGAAAGATATGAAACGATCAGTGCTCGCGGTCGCATCTTCTCTCCACGTCACGTAAACACTGGAAAGCTTTTCGGAGAAAAATTTATTATTATATATATGACACGTATCACAATCGAGAACTCGCGCAGTAGCAGACACGCGAAGCAATTCATTTTCATTCGTTGCAGTGGCAGCAGCAGCTCGCACACGATCAGACCGAAGATTTATCGAGCTCTCGCAACTTGAATTTCAATGCTCCCGCGAGCTGCTCTTTCGAATAAATGGCGCGTTTGCATTTACTCGTTCATAAAATTAGTATTTCTCGCGAATCTGTCGAGAGAGCGAGAGAGAGAGAGAGGTGGCGGTGGCTGGCAGTGAAAAAATATTACGTCGCAGGCGCGCGTGCATTATATTTTCCGCCTGCCGCGCGCCGATGTATCGATTTTGCGCCGCGTTCTTAATTGCGTAATCGTGTCGACGTGCCACGCGCATACACAAATCGAGAGTTGAATAATTTCAGAAATCTTCGCGCAAAAAGCGCACAGCACAACACAGGCTCACACATATTTGATAATTGGAAAGCGGCCAATAATTTTAACTAGATGTACACGAAGCAGAAGAAGAAGCTGTGTAGCGGGTTCTCGGCGTCACGTATATCCGCATTTAGCTTGAACTTTTTTTCTGTTATTTTTTTCTCGTTGCGAGAGTCTCGAAGTCTTCGCATTCTCTCGATTGTTCGAATTTTGTGACGTTTTTCGCCTTTTTTATAAATAGACGCGCGTAGCTCGTCTCTCGGAGTATATAGATGAGTCGACTTTTTTAACGTTTATCGACGCGCAGCCAGCAAATATACTACACGATATACACACATAACGAGCGCGCGAGGAACGCATATAACACGCATCGCCGTGACTATTTGCACACGTGCTCGTTTGGGAGGATATAGCTGTGCGCGTTTTAAAAATAGATGTATGCGTGTATACGGTATGCGGGACTCGCGGCGAGTGTGGGTGGCATATATAGTACGTATGCGTATGGGAGAGCAGCGCAAAGCAGCAGTGGCAGCGTCGCCTCGCGAGTACAAGCCAGCCAGGAATTTCAGTAGCGGCCAACGTAATACACGCGTCGAGTAGCAAGCGCATATACAGCCAACTTATAAATTGCACTTATTTCGTGCGAAAGTGAATTTCTTTGCGCAATTTATGGCCTCATTGTATGAAGTAAACATCATAATATGCTAATCAGTGCGTTAAGTCGTAGAATATATAGCCAGTAAGTAATAAGAGAAAGAAGGAAAAAAACGAGTAGAGAATTTTTTGCCTATACACCGGTGAAATTATGCGAGTTATTTTTCCCCTCCTTTCCGCGCTGCACTTTAATTCGCATATTCGGATGAGGGAGGGAAACAGTATACACGGACGAACTATATCTCTACTCCGATATAATTCAAAACAGCTCGAGTAGTACAGTGGGTGTACGTATTTCGGCTCGGTGCCTCGCGCACAACAGCGCGCGCATAGTATGCAGACGAGACGAGCGCGCGCGGAAGAACTCTTAGCTCCTCCGACTATATCTGCTCCGTATAACGCGCTGCACGCGCCGGATTTCGTAAACTCCATTACAAAGTTAAGGTGCGGCCTCGCCGCCGCTGCCGACGAGCCGCTCTCCTTCGCTCGCGCACGCAATAATGTAATGCCGAAAATTGAAACGAATCGCGCCCTCGCAGACTCGAGTTACTGCTACCACCTCCACCTCTATAGCTAGGAGTATACATACGGATGTGCGGTTTTGACGGAGACGTGCACTTTCTTCTCTGCGTTACGTATGTATATACACGGCTGATTTATGCCAAAAGCCGACAATTGTATTTACGTAGTCTATAGTGTACACGTATATAGCACAGAGGTGATCTGCAATTTCAAACGGAGTCGAGTCGAACGAGTCAATTGGACGTTGTTTGTTTTTTTTTCGTCGACAAGTATAGCTGGCAACAAAGTCGTATCGTTACGCTGCCATGAAGAGACGACGCGCACTACAAACACCGCTGCTCTCGTTCGAAAACGTCAGTGCGCGCGATGTATAAAAGTCACGTGCAATGACATTGTGTACAGTGCGAGACAAGGTGTACAGTTGAGTTCTCAGCAGCAGCAGCAGCGTATCAGTGCAAGCGCATAGAGCTCCATATCCATGCAACACGTCCGTCATATACTAAACTAGCAGCAGAGAGGCTCGTCGAAAGCGCAACTAGACCGTAAAGTCTGGCTATTGCAACGAGCGATTGAATCTCGGGTTCCGGTCCGAGAGCTCTCGCTGTGTGCTATAGGCTCCCGCCAATGGTTCTGCATAGAAATCTATACATACTGCATACATGCACAAACGTATATATCATAAGAGAGCGAAAGACGCGATAATCCAGCTGCGGTGTTCATTATTATCTTTTCGACTTGCCGCCGCCGACGCCATCGGTGCGCTCCCCACTGCAGCAACAGCAGCAGCTGATTTCGCATGTGCAAAACCTGTCTTGGAGCTCCTTGTGTGTGTGCGTGTGTAAGTATACGTGCACAAGGAGAGCTCGCAAACTCGCTTTTCGATCGGTCGTCAATTCTAATCGACTTTTATTCAACTGTAACGAACGGGCGATTCTCTTATTATATGCCCACTTGAAATATGTCTGGCTTGCCCAGTGCCAATGACTGTATGCATTGCACACACGTACGTACGTACGTATGTATGTGCACGTGTATGTGCATTGGCTCGATCGGCGCACTGCAGCACTGCAGCACTACGGCAGCAGCAGCAGCACCGCGGGACTGCACCTTATAATCACATTGCGATTTATTGCGCAAATCGCCTCTTTCACTCACTCTCTTTGCTGAATAAATATTTATGTAGATAAGTTATATGTACGTGCGTTATAGCATGTAGCAGAGCGAGAGATCCATTTGCTCGGCAAGGCCCATTACGGGCAATTATTTTAATCGTTAGAATAATGCCGGATAAACCGTGTCTTTTGTTGTCGTTTTTCCTTACGAGAGACGCAGAAAGAGAATACATAAACGGCGCAGCGAAATTACGCGCGCCCGTGTGCGCCTCGGTGCGATGCTTATACGTATTTAGTACTGCACACACCACGTGGCGTAATCGCGCGGCGCGCGTAAAATTTTTTCGAGTGAAATCAGCAGACGCGGACTCGAGGCGAGCGAGCCGCTAACTTTTTCTACGACTGCGTATCGTTCGATTATATACTAACGCGCGGATTTTTTTCTTCTTCGAGAATTCGATAATTATATATAGCGACCTCGCGAATTTCCGATTTATATACGATTGGCTCTCATAGCTTCTAATTAAGCGACTTTTGCAAAATAGATTCCATTTGGATGAGAAGATCGCGAGACGCGTCGCGGTTTTTTTTTCATAATAGTCGTGGCGTCATCTGGCATAGAGTGGCTGTACGTCTAATAAACTTCACTTGCGTTATATATATCATAATAAAATACGTTTACAAGCAGTGGATCGCACTTGGATAAAGAGAGGAGAGGACTCGCTGATGCGTACCAGACGACGATCATGTTCGTGACCGTAACCGTATGCAACTCTCTTTTCATTCTGTTTTATAATGCATAAACCTCACTCTCTAGGTCTCCGACTAGAGAGGGAACAAAATGATTTTTAACCTTTCCGATCGGCTGCCCTCGATTATGCACAGCTCGATGGACGATGCACAGAGAGCATTATATACTATACATAACACAATGGCATCGACCGCTGTCGATCGTCGCTCTTTCGCTCCTCAAACACACCCAATGCTGGCGTCTATATACATGTATTATATATAGACCCGTGTGTCGTTCTGCAGTGATCTGAATATTGTAGCAACTTAGTACTGTGGCATTTGAGCGCGAATCTTGACCGACTCGTTGAACTAGCGGACTACCGACACGCGTCTTGAGTCATCGATATCGATTATTACACTCGAGCCATTTTTCCGTTGCTTATTACATGCAGGTCGGGTTTATAAATTTTACTCACACAAACGGCAGAAACTGACTTCGCTTTCTTGTCAATCAGCATGAATAAATAGGCATTTAATATTTTCTTTTTCGTTCACGACTATATTGAAAAAAAATAACAAGAATATATTTAGAATACAATAGTATAACACTGTAGTTCACAAACAAACAGCGGAAAAAAGTATCAATTTTGCCTGCGAAGCAAGTTGCAAAAACAGGCCAAAACAGAAAGATTTGATACCATTGTAAAACTCTTCGAGGCGTGTACTGCTGCTACTCTGTAGCGGAAAAACTGATGTTTTTCTCCGGCAAAAACTCGCGCGCTTATACACAAGCTCTTTCTCTCACACGTACTATTCATTCCATATGCATGAATAATGGAAAATTTCAAATTTTGCCCAGCGCGTGAAAAATGAAATGTAATATCCGTTTTGAGAAAAAAAATATAATTTTCTGGATCGACTGGGAGTGCAGAAAATGTATATATGTTGTAGCATACAAAGTATAAACCGTATAAAATGCATATTGTATATTGGCGGCGCGCACACGGGGGTGCACACGAGTGCGCATGTTATATACATCGGCACACGAACAACTTTCAAAGCTGCCATTGTTATAACATACACACACATAGACGAAGCTCACTGCTCGCGCGCAAGCCTCGGTGGAATAAAATAAACTGACCAAAGCGCCCCATCACCTGTAAAACCGGATGAACGAATTCCGATATGTCGAGTAAAGGCCAGAGAATATGTACACAGAGCTAGTTTGAAATGAGCTATACCGTGAATCAATTCGCGCCCCCCGTGTGTATAGAGACTTTGCTATTTCCTCTTTCTCTCTCTCTCGTCTCTGTCTCTCGTGTTCGGGCGACGAGCTTGATTCGCATCGTGTGCAGCATATATATATAGTATGTGCTCGATCTGCACTGCAGCGCACGACAGAGTAGAGAGATGACAGAGAGTGAGAAAGAAAGAGAAAAAGTGTCGACTGTGCCAAAAGATATCGAGCGAGAGACGCGAAAGCTTTTAGCTCTCTTTTTACGTTCGAAAATTGGCACTTTTAATGGTGTATGGGTGTATGTGGGGCATCGCGTGGAAAAAACTTTAAGACGTAAATTAAAGAATCAGTTTTGTTCTCCTCTCGGATCCCAAAGTAAGCTGGCAGCGATAAATAATTTCTCTCTCGCTCTCTCTCTTTATGCGGATACATTATTTGTCTGTAGTTCTTAGAGAGCTCGAAATTAGACTCGGCTCGTATATTTACTTCTATATACCTATCATGGCTGCCGGCATACGTCCATGCGCGCGCGAGAATGGCAAGTTTATATAGCCATAGCAGAAAGCGCACACAAGGCGAGGCCACTTGAGAGATGCTCTTGACGGCGCGGCGTGGTCGTCTTGTCACATAAGCGGCTTAGGTCGAGCCTCGAAGCAAAATTGCAGTGTAGTTATTTTCTTCTCTGTTTTTTTCACGTATATCTATCTTTTTCTGGAAAATCTTCTTGACGCAGAGCACAGCTCCCGTTCAGTTGAAATTTTGAGTGAAATACCAAAAGTCGATGCGTCTTATTTTGACCGTACTTTGTTTGACATTCCAATCATACCCATATCTCTGTGAATTTCGAATACTTCTCCATTAATTCGGGTTATAAGAACGCGTTTTAGCGTGCCTTGTGCACAACCTAATTTTCCGCCTTCGCGCGAAAAAGAAATTTAAAATATAAAAATAATAATTTGTTTTCTTTTAAAAGAAACAAAAAAAAAAAAATAAGTAGCAAAAAAAGTTTTCAGTAAGCACGCGGTTGAAGAACGCGCGGCGGCGTCGACGGGGCTGTGTAGTGGCAGCCACAGCGGCAGCCGAGAGTATACCAATCCGAGCACGCACGAGTATTTAATTTCTAGCTTTTAATTTGCGAACACTCGGCTGCGCACTTGTTCCACGAAGCCGCCGCCTAAAGTACACGTACAGTGCCCGAGGTGTTTGATAAATACACTCGCTACAGCTCGCACATACACACACACATACACATTATATATATGAACGAGCTCAGAGAGAGACGTGCACACACATACAGCAATCCGTACAAACTAACTCCTTTATATGCAGCATCGTGTCAAGTATATATATAGTAAAAAGCTTAAACGTGCGTATAGAGAGCGAGTCTTGCCAGCTGAGCAAGAGAGAGAGAGAGAGCGAAAGAGTTGAGCTGGAACTCTGCACACGAGCTATACACAGCTCGTACAGCTAGCTTGCTGCATGGGGGTCTTTGTATTGGCTCATTCGAGCTCTCTCTCTGCAACACTTGTCTGGATTTTCTCGCGATTTCTAGCAAAGCGTGTCGTAGCTTTTAATAGAAGGGTGCTCTGCTCTCCGCGTGCAGTGCTCTGCGCGCAAAGGCCGAGAGCTCAAAAGTCCGCGCGTATATAACCCCGCCGCGCGCCCGAGTTACAACGAGCTAAGCGAGTTTCCTCCGCGTCTAGTTTTGCTCGCTATCTCTTTCTCTCTCTCTCTTTTCTCCTTCTCGCGTGTATTTACCCGTAGTAGTACTACGTCCAACCCTTGCAGAGATCGGAGTACACAACGCGCACGCATAGGCCAACACACGTACGATACACATGCGCGCACTACAGAGACGTAAACACACTCCGATGCGGCTGGGCGTACCTATCTCTATCGGCGGAGCGTTTTATGCCGTCGGTGAGATGAGTCTCGAGAGAAGCGGTGCACTGCGCGCTGCAGGCTCACTCGCTGCGGAGCATCGGCCTAGGCACGTACCTCGAACACGATACGATATCATTAAGCCCGATGCCCGCAGAAGCATCACTTCTGCACAGCGAGCGAGACAGAGACTTTGACTCGAGAGAGTAAAAGTCACGCTTTATCCATATAGGTACGTAGGTGTGCAAATCTCTTACAAATCAATCAAACTCAATTGTTTTTTTTTCTTTTCATTTTTATCTATTATTTGTTTGTCTTCGTTCCTGAGCAGGTATAATAATCATATTCATTTATGTAAAAAAATTATCATTTAAAGCGACGTGTGTAACTTCGCCGTTTACGAAACGAGAGCAATAAAGGGTAGGTGACTTAAGACATGTATTAGCTTGTATAGAGAACAAAACAACAGAGAGCGAAATCCATCGATTGGATTTTGTTACATATATATCGCATTATATATATTCTGAATGAGATTGTATATCTTTTATAAGACGGTTGGTATTTCTCGAATGATTTGCAATGATTATTTGTAATATTGCTTTTATATACGCCTGCTTTGTCGCTTGCTGCTTCATATTCTGTTGCTACGTTCACTTTTCTCAAAGTATCTTAATAGTTATTCAGGTTGTGGTATTTGTATAATAAAACAATACAATAATAACAATCATAAAAAGAAAACAGCAATATAATAAAATAGCTACCGATAAATTACAATCATGATAATGATAATAATAATAATATAACAGCAACCCACACACATAACCGATAGTGAAGCGTGTTAGTTTTGAGAAAAACTAATCACAATAGCCAAGTTTCGACAAGATGAGCAGCCTGCGAGAATGCAAAACTCGATCATTACTCTATAAATAGTTACTCGAAATAGAACAACACCAACATGTACAAATCCATGTCAATTCGCTTCAAAAGTAAAAAATACCTTTGCGTTGTACACACTTGAAGATATGAACAGAAAATTTTGGTCGAGCAAAAAAAAAGAAATATCCTTACCTGGACTACTACACTGCTTGTGCACAATCAACCGTATGATTATCTAGTTCCCCAATTTCATCCTACTCTTTCTCACCACTAAACAAAACAACAACAACAACAACAACACCAACATCAACAAAAATAAAAAAAAGATAAAAATAAATAAAAACCTGCCTGTAATTGCACTCGCCAGTAATGCAACAATTTTGCTTTTTATATGTTTTCAGAATTCACCGAGAACAAGCTACTGATTGCTCCGCATCAATTTGAAGACACACAAGGAATAGAGAACATTTGCGTAGAATCTCTATGCATAAATGACGTAAAGAAGCAAAACACTTGCCAGCGCATCTTTTTTCTCTTTATCTCTCCTCCTTCTCTGCTCTTCCAGTGAGCAAAGCACACCCCTTGCTTTGAGCGGCGCTCCCCCAACCCAGTCAAATACCCTCGATATCCTCAGCCCAGCTTCTCGATCTTCGGTTTATTTACCACCTTTTCGTCGCTTCTGTATACTGTTCGACGAAAAAGCCACGACAGAGACCGGTGTATATATTTTTATATACCTGTATATCTCTTGCTCTCCTTTATACCTCCAGCTTCCACACTTTATCCGAGTACTTCCAGAGAAGTCGACGACTGTGTGTTTAATTCTCGCTTTGTCTGTGTCAGTCAATCTGTCTCGCACGACATATACGCGCGCTCGCCTACACACGCCATTCTCGACGCGCATCAATGAGAAGCAGCTCGAGCACCGGCCAACCCCAGATACCAGACTTAGCAGAGCTTCAACCTGAAGAAGCCGTAGCATCGGCCACTACCAGAGGCGTACTTAGCTTGAGCGCTTAGACATAATCCTCGCCTCTTTCTCATTCTATCTCTCGCTCTCTCTGCGTACTATATCACTCGCTGCTACTTCTCTCCTCTCTCTTCATATCTCTCTCTATCCCGTTCCAACACGACCCCGAGGAAGAGCCGATCCAGACGTACGCCTAATACTCAAGGTGAGCACAAACCGGATGAAATTTTACCTACTACTCCCCCAACCCCCGGATTGTATGGGACTGACTTCAGTGAGTGTGTGACGTGACGCGCGCGGGGGGTTGGACGTTGGTCGCGGCGTATTAACTATTTTATGATTCGAAAATGTCAATGTTGTTTCGGAGTTTCGTTAATCCGAAAGGTCACCGCGCGGAGTCAAGTTTCGGATGTTGAATAATCGACGAAAGAACGAGAGCGCGTATATATAAACTGAAAAGTGTACGAATTTCGCGTTGAAGATGCTTAATTGCTTTTTGCTTTGCTAGCCCCACACCGAAGTAGAGAGATGGTAAATAAACTACGAATACGCTTTCAACGAATTTCGTATTAGTTACGGGTGGCGGCAAGTATCTTTGGAATTTCGCTCGCTCTTGACGACTCGAAAGAACGCGCGGATAATGCGTTAAAGTCGTTTGGCTCGCAGTAACTTACAATTTAACGTCGTCGATTTTCTTTCGCAACTTTACGATCGAACGAATGAGTCTTTCACTCTCTCACTCCCTAAAAACCTCTGCCTGCAAGCCGTATAGACTAAAACCTAACGAATTATTTTCAACCCCAATACCAGAAAGAAGTTCGAGGATCTAGAAGGAAAACGAGGACATCTGTAGAAGCAGTCAATTGAAAGACGCAAGCTTCTCAACCCTTACGAAGTTTCGCCCCCAAGAGAATGGCAATGGTCAACATGAATAATCTAATCAACGGAAAGGACTCGCGATGGCTGCAACTGGAGGTCTGCCGAGAGTTCCAGAGACAAAAATGCACCCGACCTGACACCGAGTGCAAATTTGCGCATCCGCCCGCCAACGTCGAGGTCCAGAACGGCCGCGTGACCGCCTGCTACGACAGTATCAAGGTACGTCTCTCTTTCAAATGCTGCCCTTTGGTCTTACGATAGCGACGACCAATTTATACATTTTACATATAAATAATATACATTATACTTTTATAATTACACTCACTTTGTTTTTCTGAGTGCTTCTCACATTATTATTGTTAGTGGTATATTATTATCCATTATTGTCATTATACTTTCCTGGTTGTTGCCTTTCTTTTTTTGTTTGTTTTATCAATTTTTCTACTATATAAGACCTGAAGCTTCTATGCTCGGCTTCTATGCTTATCGCCCCAAAAGCTGTAATTGTGGTTTTAGGTATTATAATCCATACATTTATAATATATATTTTTTAAAAATACAAATATAACTGAGCGCTAAGCTTATTAAAATAGGCCAAAACTAAAAAAAGATTAATGTGCAAGAGAAAGACTGCAGCGCACTTCAAGTTGAATATTGCAAGAGGGAGCTTACACTCTTACCCTGCCTGCTGCTAGGCGTGTTGCCAAGCTAGTGCAAATGAAATAAAAAAAAACCTTCATCGCAAAGACATGTAATGGAATTATTGTTTTAACGAGCAATTCGTGACGATTGCAAAGTTTATACTCGATGATGAAACTTTGAATTCCTGCAGTTCCGAAACTTTTGCGCGTTCTCTCTGTATATTACTCTTCTTTTGATGTTTCTTCAATTCCGCCGCGCCTGACTGCCTCGTGCCCTGTGCGTGCAGCAGGGAACGTAACGTTTTCAACGCGCCGCCACCTCCGCGTTTATTTAACGTTTTACTCGCGCACGTTATCGCAGATTTGATCAAACTTTGTGATCTCGTGATATATTTTGAAAAGTAAATTAGGTCGTACAATGGTCGTGTATGAATTATAAAGTTGCGGCAGCGAGAAAAAGGGAGCTTACAGCAAAAAAGAAATTGATAGTGAGCTGCAGTGCTATTACGTCTATTTTTAATTTAGGTACACGTTCCTTTCTTTTTTTTTTTGCTTCTTTCACTCGCGGAAATCTCAATTACATTTTCGCAGTCGTGTATATATACGAATACGTATCGTGCGCTATACTTTGCATAATTATGCAGCCTCGAAAAAAATCTTAAACTAGTTTATATGTACGTAGTGCAGGAGAGAGAGAGAGGGATTTTTTTTCTTGTCTCGTCGTACCATTTCATTACAAAGCTCGAGGCTGCGTATATATACACAAGAGATTTTACAAATCGATAGGAGAGCTTTTATAAAAATAAAAGCTCGCGCGAGCTGAGAGTCGCGAGCGAGATCTCGAGGTGCACATGCACGAACGAAAGTGCACACCAGCGGACTTGTAACGCGCCGAGCGAAGTACATATAAGCCATATCAGAAAAAGCAGTGCCTATTGCGGTCGCTCGATTATTTTAACATGTAATTTCTAATCATTCAATCCGCTGTAGTGTATGTATGTATACGAACGACAGGCACAGTCAAACGTCTGCGGGGTATGTACGTGTGTTTTTGTGCATGTGCGAGCGAGATTACACGTGGCAAAGTCGAGTACACTCGCACAAGTGCGCATACATACACGCTTACCACTACTTCGGCATTATAGTTCTAGGTCTTATAAGCCTGCTGCATCGCCAGTATACATAGAAAAGGTTCGCGCGCCTTTTTTTTCTCTCTTTTTCACTCACTCGCGTGTTCCCTACATTAGTCGGCCTACATCGATATGTGCTGGCAGCGAGAGAGAGCCAAAAGAGCGAGAAAGAGCGAGAACCAGGCCTGGATATCGTAATCGATCGATATTCCAAAAAGAACTTTGCGTCGAGCTACGTACACGTATATATTGGGTAAAGCACTGAGAGAGAGAAAGAGGAGAAACGATTATTGTCTTCGGCTGTACAGCTTTGAAACAAAAAAAAAGCACGAAAAAAAGCGAACCAGTCCAGAGCTTATCTTCCTTCTACCGGCGCGTTTATAAATCAGGATGAAAAGGCAATGCATATAAAGCATTGACAATATATGTGTGTGAGTGTGTGCGTGTCTATATAGCTACACACACTGCGCCAGATATATATGTAGCGAGATGGTTCTCGCTCTTTGCTGACTCGCGCTGGTTGCTCTTCTTTCATTCTATATCCTTTCGTTGCGCCAAGGCAGCTGTTCTTGTCGTTTATACGCCTCGCCGCATTATATAAGTGAAGATTTTTTTTCACCGCTGCCGTCGCTCTTTTATATATCCTTCGATACTCAAATTGCATAAAGTTGCTCTCTCGCTGCTCTTTCTCTCTGGGGTCTCTCTCTCTCTCTCTCTCTCTGCGAGACGCGCATGAAACATTGTTATCGCCCGGCGCGGATTAGACGAAAATTAATCGATACAAGCTCTGCAATGTTAGCTGGATTTCTGTGATAAAAGGCCGAGGCAGAGGAGAGGGCTCTCTGCTCGCTCGCTCCGCGCGCGCGTTCATTCTGGTTTTTGGAGGAGCCCAGAGCTCTCTGCAAACTGCCTCTCTCTCTGAAAAGAGTCTGCGTCGGAAGCGTATATACGAGTACGTGAGTGAGGTCGCACACACACACATACTCACATATACAGATGGAAAGAAGAGGAGAGGAGAAAAGCCAAGAGAAGGAATTGGAGGGCAGGCAGGCAGGCAGACCAAAATGCTGCAAGGCTGCTGCTGCCTGTTTGTCGGGGACTCTCCTTTTGAGCTGCAGATAAGCTGGCAACGCTGCTCCGAGTTTTAGCGCGTTTATAGTATACTATATGGCGCGACGGCGGCAGCGGCGGTGGCGGGACTCTCACTTTTATCGGTGTGCTAGCAGCAGCAGCAGTTCGGCTGACTGGCTGGTGGTGGCTCGCAAACGAAAAACAACGAACGCAGCAGCATCAGCAGCAGCACGAGGGAGTTCAAAGTGGTTCGCGTAGTGCATATATCTACACGTGGCTACCCACTCTCCCTATATAAGCTGCTGCTACTGCTTCTACTACTATAACACTACTCCACTGTATATATCGGCAGGCCACTATTCGCTCTCTCGATGAACTATACGGTCTTCCGATTTTTGCGAGAGAAGAGAATGAAAAAAAAGGAGTCGAAAAAAAGAGAAGAAGTAAAGAACGACGAAGAGAGCCGAGAACGAATATCGTTAATCGGAGCCATAAATTTCGCAGTCGCGTCCGTATAAGCGAGAAAAAAGAAGGCGATTAGGGCTTCGAGATATACTCTCTGCTCTGTGTTTCTCCTTTTCGACTCGATTCGCTGCCTCTCTTTTTTTTTATTCTTTTTCTTTCTCTCTCGTTCTCTCTAGCTATATAGCCGGCTTCGATCGTTCGATTTTTTTCTTGCACGTCGCTGCAGTCAGTCCGCAACGGAGCGAGAAGTTTCCAACGAACGAACGGAGGCGAGTCGCGTAATATAGCTCGCGAGCTCGCGAGACAGTAATATCCTCGAGACTCGTTACGAGCGTATTTGTCGCGCGTAGTACTACTCCACTATCTTGCGCTCGACTCGCCATGTAGAAGAGCCTCTTTGAGCCTGGCTTGAAGAAGCTTCGACTTCCATAGTGGATATATTCAGTGTATGTGTGTGTGACGCGCCTAGTGTTTTTTTCTTCTTCTTTCTTGTTCTTCTTTTTATCCTCGTTCTCCTCCTACAGCTGCTCCTGCTGCAGCTACGTTTCGGACTCTTAAAACTTTCTTTCCAACGAGTCCGGAGCCTTGCTATAGGCTAGCTCTTTATTCTTGTTAACTCGTTTGCCGAATATAACGCCGCGCGCATGTACCAAGCGGCGGATATCGACGACGACGCGTACTACACGTGCACACAGTGAATCCGTAGCGCAGCGAACAAAGATGTACAAATTTTGCGAGCAAAGTTCTACGCAGCTACAAGACTACACCGCGATCAAAAATTTTCATAGCCGAACGACGAAAATATCGTAACAGTTTTACGAAGTTTGCGGGCGTACATACAGATTGAACTCGCGGAAATGCTCGTGAAATTTGCATAATTATTCCGTAGATGGGCGCTACAGCTCTCAAGTACCAAGCGTAGGATCATCAATTTTCCGCAAACCAATTGTCGATCGTCAACTGACAATAATTTCGCGCTGAATCAATCATAAAAAAGGAGTGGAGAGCCTCGTATAACGTTTTATAAGCACACACACACATGCGACAAGTCGATGGCATAAGAGACTGAGAGGAAAAAAAGAATTGCCCATGCGCGGTGCGGTCGAGCGTCATCCCACGTATGAATATTTATCACGCAGTCGCGGGGCATTAATTCGCTCGCGTCTCTCGATCGCATATACATATAGAGAGGGAGAGAGACGTGTATGTAACCTTGAATTAATCATTCCGTAAGATGGAAATTCCCTGGAACGCCAAGCATATAACACACAAACAGACACACGCGCGTACATATTCGATATTTACGCTAACCTATATTACACGTACGTGTGCTATACGCGCGCGGCTGTAAATGTTGAAGCTATTTATTATTGACGTGTTCGCGATGTATTAATAAATGATGATGTTTCCCACCTGAGCTCTCGCGAGTCTCTGGCATGTCGCGAGAGTTGCATGCATGCATGTGTGTGCAGCGCAGCCAATAATATTGCACCGCAATCACATACACACATACATACGTCAGAAGGTGCAGAGATAGTATGAATGGGAACGCGCGAGTGGATCGCGTGCGAGCGTGTCAACCTCGTGACTTTTACTCTCGTTTCAGCATATAAGAGCTCCGTAATCGCTCGATGTATGAAGCGATGTATGAGTAGGATATCTATCCAATAGAGGCCCCTTATTAGCGAAACGACGAGCTCACATATTGTGCTATCGTGATTCTATTTCACCGACGATTGGGCAAAGACTGAAACCGATCTGCACGACATCGAGGGACTAAAGTTCAAAAGTATGAAAAAAAAATACTCTGGAAAAAGAAGTAAACGTAAGATTTCGTTGTGAATATTTCAAAGTTGTATGAAAGTACAAGTCAGTCGGCGCTCATACAGTGCCTTTACGTGAACACAGTGACGCGCCGCGAGCGCGCCTAAATTGAATTATATCTGCCTTTATGGCTGACTGCAGGCGACGCATGAAAGCCGCACGTGCAGCCGAATCTCGGGTCACGTAGTAATGTGTACACGCGCATACACACAAAGGCTTTCGTTGCTCGCTTATACATACACATTATCCCTTTTTCACGTTCGTGTGTAGGTGTGTGACGCGAGTTCGTGAAAAAGTCCGGAGCCATTCTACTGCACCGAGCGGCAGATAGAGGCAACTCTCGCTCTCTCTCTCTCTCCTACGCAACTACTAGACGCAAAGAACAAAAAAAAAGTGACACAAGCTGCGGAGGGTCACTTTTTTAACGAATTCGTTTTCTCTCTTTCTCTCGCGCGCACACACACACACACACATACTTTCGTGTCCTACGTAGTACACACAACTACGTAAACGCGTACGAGACTTTTGGCATTTTTATACCTTGAAATATGGAGGAAAAAAAGTTTTTTTGCTCTTTCTCTTTCCTTTCTGCAGCTTTACTTCTTTTACGCGAGAGACGCTCGCTCGCTAGTTGCTGCCGCTGTTTGCGCTTTGCTCAGTTTTGTTATATTGTTAGGCTTTGCGTCTTCTCTCTCTCTCTCTCTCTTCTCTCCGTGTATATATAAGGAAAGGAAAAAAAGTCAGAGCGCGAGACGACGACGACGGTGGCGTTGAAAAGTACAGCAGCAACTCTTGAAAAACAGCCATAACTCGTGCTTCGCCGCGCGCTATATGGTATATAGTAGCTGTGTACGTATATATAGGTGCACTTGTGCGTGCCCGCCTGCGCGCATCTTTGGACAAGATGATAAATATGTACGTTTGCCATAGCAGTATCTTTCTATAAGACGTGTGCGTAAGCGGGGGTGTGCGATGCACGCAGACGACGCAGACGACGCGGCGTACGGTCACTCGAACGCAAATAATAAG
This sequence comes from Trichogramma dendrolimi, assembly GCA_034770305.1. Classification (NCBI taxonomy): domain Eukaryota; kingdom Metazoa; phylum Arthropoda; class Insecta; order Hymenoptera; family Trichogrammatidae; genus Trichogramma; species Trichogramma dendrolimi. The sequence goes on from JAPMIB010000220.1 coordinate 109,831, forward strand.
GTAAAGTAGACGTAGAAGAAGAAAACGACGAAGCACCCATGTATACGTACATCGTAGACGCGCCCACAAAATAAACATCGCTTGCCTCACGAGCAGCAGCAGCAGCAGCAGCAGCAACAGCAACCGAGGTTCTCGCTCGTACGTGGAGTTGCGTCGTGTAGGAATATGCATACGAGTACTCATATGCATACATAAAAAATGTGTACGTATGCTACGTATAAAAATATAGACACATACAAAGTGCACGCCTATATAGACCAGCGTAGAGCACGTAGTTGTAACGGTGTAGCGGGGTAACGACGATACGCAATAATGCGATTACTTCGTGTGTCGCGTCGCAGTCGCGAGAAACTGAAAGGAAGCCCGGGGTAGTCGAGGCGAGCTCGCTGCTGCACAGAGCTCGAGAAATAACGAGGTTATGCGCCTCTCTCTCTCTCTCTCTCACTTTTTCTCTTTTGCACACAGCGCACGGCAGTGACTTCGTTCACTTGCCAGTTGCCAAGCTCGAGCGTATACAGAGTACATGTGCTGAGAGAAAACGAAAAAGAACGACACATCGCCACCACCAGGGTTGGTGCTCGCTTCTTTCTTTCGCGCGGAGCACCTACGAATATAGGTAGAGCGTCTGTGTGTCATAACGCACACACGACTCGCGAGCGATCTGTTATATACTATACACACACGTGTAGAGAGACACATACTAGACGAAAGAGAGCTTGGAGTATTATACACCTGCGCTGCAGCCACGAGCACGTTATTATCGCTCCGAACTTGCTCAGCTAGCGCGAACGCAAAAAATACAGAAGAAAGTCAGCCCTTGGCTGTGTGTATTTTTGTATTTTTTTTCTGCCACACAACGTCACTCGAAACACACGGGAGCTCGCTCTGGCGCGAACAGCAACTGCTGCACACGTGCTCCTAAGTTAGCTACGTACTCATCCGACGTGTTTGTCCTACTATATACTGCTCGTGCGGTGCGGTGACAATTGTTTCCTTCGCCATGCGCAAGTTTCTTACTTATCCTACATAATAATAATATCGAATAACGAGCGCCCCATCACGTCGTCAGCTTTTCTCTGCATCGCAGTCGGGCCTGTTTATTCATTTTTTTTTCATTCGCGATCCGATGCAGGATTTATGTCGGAAATAAATGGGCCACCGAGCAGTGCTCTCTCTCTCTCTCTCTCTCTCTCTCTGGCGCGTGTCTGTCTACACACACGCGTAGCTACTACAAGACGAATGGCTTTTTAACGTCGTCGAGGCCCTGGAAAGTACATTTACGCATACATGTGGTGTACGCACTAGTTATATACCCCCAAACAAATAGGGACATTTATTCGTAATTGATTCGATACGCGTTCTCGTACGTAATGATTCGCGCTGCGCCGTGTTATATGTGTAATACTTTTACATGCTGTATGTAAGCGATAGCGATACTTACCGGCATAAATCAGTCGCGATTGTTCGACTATATGTGTGCGTATGCGTTTTTCGGACTTTTTGTCCGCGATATCTCTCTCTGCGTATATAACATACATGCGCAGATATGATGAATAGCTGTTGCGAGCCAAGCTGCATCGCTGCCCGACCCGGCTTTTCTCGCGCAGTATCGTGACCTCGTTATTAACGCAGCGATCAAAACATATATACATCGGAGCTCTTCTACGCACCGCTTCGTATAGTACATATGATGTATACATATTTTCACTCGAATGTACGGTAAAGTAAAGTCTCCCTCCCGATCGGTACGGGCCCACCTCGTGTATAACAGCACACCGTACTATATGTAACCCGGGCTGCTGCATGTGGGGTATAACGTTTCAATCGAGAGAAACACGCGATACACACACACACACGTATCGAATTAACCGCGACTAGTGCACGCAGCATCGACGTTTAATGCAATTTGAAATTATGAAGTTGCGCCAAGCGCACGCGCGCCAGCCTGCATATAATATATAGAGGATAAAATAATTACAAGGCTCGAGATCGAGCGTCCTATAAGGAAGGCGTGCATTTTTTTCCAGCTCCTTTCATGTATATTTAATATATACGACGCCGAGGCCTTTTATATACCACGCGCGGGCTCACGTGCGCGCCCGCTCATCGTCGTCTATATATAAAACACGTTGTGAGCCGCCGAGATTCGAGCTCGAGCTGCAATTATCGTCCCGTGAGACGATTATGATTCGGGTCAAAAACATTAATTATCATATGCACAAAGAAGAAGGTTCAAGCTTGTGCGAGAGACTCGTGTGCCTCGTGTGCGCCGCATATGCACACGAAAGTGCAGCAGTGTCAGCAGCGGCACGTGTGCGAGCGAGCGAGAGAGCAGGACACGATTTTTTTCATGCATATATAATACGTACACGAGACTTTCGTTTTTTTTCTTGCCAACGGCTCACGTTGGCTTTTTGTCTGCAGCCTTAGGCGTACATCAACTTGCTCGTTCGTTATATTATCCGAAGAAAAACTCGGTTATAATTTCGCCTGCGACCTCATTACTAGGACTAGGCTTTGGACCTTCTTTTTTTTACTCTTTTCCTCTTTTTCGTGTAGACTCATCATAGTAGCAGCAGCAGCATCGGAGAATCGTGCAGCCGTCAAGTTGATTCGGCTGCAGTGCATACCATTCGTTGCAATTGTCCGAAATTATAATTAGCGCGAGCCGAGCGAGCGAATTAGGAAAGTTGATATTATACGAGTTGGTCATCTCTGTTAATTGAGCCTTCGAGAGTCATGTCGACGTCGGTACGCGCGCCAATTCGAGTTTCTCGTGTTTGAGGCATTAACGAACTCTTCTTCTTATGCTGTAAAACTGCAGCGCACAGAAACGTATACGTAACGCACACGATATTTCTAACGATTGCCATAAAATGAGCCTCGCGTTGTTTTTACAGCTTTTATGCCGTATGTATATGTGTGTAAGCTCTCCGCGCTCCGGTTCATTTCTATACACGAAATATATAGCCATTACGCCGGATGTTCGTAGCAGGCGCACTGCGCTGGATTATACACACACTGCAGTAATATACATGTATATTTTTCTATAAATATTTCTGCTAATGTGCAGCGCGCTCGACGCGCACAAAAAGCCATATAGTTACGTGCGGCTATATTATCCTACGCGCGCGAGCTCTGCTCTTCACTTTCACGCGCAAAAAGCCGTGGGAGCTCTGCTGCTGCTGCTGAGTTGCGGCTATTCAATGCGAAAAGTTATTAATGTCGAGCTGTGCACGCGGAGTCGAATCGCAGGCTCGACGCAGAGAGAAGTTGCACGCGTGTGCGTATAAACGTGCGCGAATGAGTTTTCGCGCGTACTTTTCCCGCACAAAATATGTTAGCTGCAAAAGAACTCAAGGATCGCGTACGATAGGACGTGCGCGGTGTGTACGTGTGCGATTCGTCGAAGGGCTACTTTTTTCCGTACCTTTTTCACCGAAAACTTTTAAGACGAGGTCGGGCCAACGAAGAAAAATGTCGAGAATTTCAACGGTGTACGCGCCGTTTGCGAGAATGAAATTTCGCCGTGATTAAGCGCCGGCGTCTATAAAAAGACATTTGGCAGCAGGCAGCAGTGTGTGATGCTGCTCGATCGTCGGCGCGGCGGCCGTCATGTATCTTCCTAGAAGGGCTTCCTAGTATAAAGGGATAAGATAGCGAGGCAGCTTGGCCTACCTATAAATTCGTTCCGGCCCATTCGGCATAGAAGATTGAAGCAATCGAGTAACTATATATATTGGGAGCAGCGGCGAGTGTAACATCGATCCATCGCGCGCGCATCGCATCGCAGAGCTTGCGATCGGCTCGCTCTGTGCGGAAGCTCTAGCGCAGCAGCTGCCGGGCAGATACAAAAAAGCTCCTCTAAAGCTCTTTCGCGCGTGCTTGGCAGTTCGTCGAATTATAATCTATATGCGGCGTGGTGGTTACACGTGTAAAAGCACTCTTGGCCCGTAGGTAGTTGTGTGCAAGTATATAAACGCGAAGCAGAAGCTCGCTCGAGCTTTCTATAGCCAGCGCGCGTGCAAGTCTCGCATGCGAGAATACGTCGAGCTGTCGTGGCTGCTGCATAGCTGCTACTCCACCTCACTACCGATATACTGGACGACATTAAAGGAGTTATCGAGCTTAATCAACGTCAAACACACAAGTTATGTTAGCAGCGGTAGCGGCAGCCGCCCGTGCATATTTAGCCGGCGGCTATATTTAGCCTCGTCGGGAGCTTGCAAGGCGTCGTCGTCGTCGTTCGCGCGTCCAGCGATATACACTGCACGTATACGTATAGCACACATGCGGCCTCGCGCGTACACTACTACTACAGCACTGGGACAACTGCGCGGCAAGGGCTTTACTATACAGACGCAGACGATATATGCTATAGGCGTAATTTAACTATAAAATTTACTGTACCCAAGGGACTGTAAATAGTCTTCGTGTAGTACGTACATATAGGCGCGGTACAACACACGCGGAGAATGCAATAATAATCGAGCTTCGGTCCGGCACACATCTACATACAGGCAGGTCGCTAGTGGCCTGTTGTACATTTTGCTGCATGCCTCGGCCTATACGTTATTCAGCATATATTGCACCACCGAGTGCCACTCGTCGTCGCGCGCGGCGCAACGTCTTTTGTCCTTCTCTCTCTCTCTCTCTCTCTCTCTCTCTCTCTTGGTCTGCACCTTGTTGCTCGTAGCTTATATACGACTCGCTATACGGCTACCGCAGAGAGTTACGATCGAGATGTACAGTACGTCTCGATCCTCCGGCAATATATATGTACCGGAGCTTGCGCGCGTGGGGGCGACGATGAGCTCCTTCGGCTGCTAGGGTCAAGACGTCCAAGCTTTCTCTCTCTCTCTCTCTCTGTCTCTCGAGTGCGCCCAGGTGTGTATGCATGTCTCACTCAATATTTAATTCTGAATTGATGCCACCCGAGCCCGAGAGAATATTTTGCTGCCTTCGTGCGCGGAAGACTGTTCTCTGTTTTAGCTACAGCGTGTATATATTGAACTGTATATAACAAACACACATCTAGCCGTCGAGTGCAAGCGCAGACCGCGTGCTAGTAATATAAACGGGCGCGCGCGATTCGAAGAAATCATCGCGTACATTCTCGCTCTGACGTAATATTTGTTTTCGCATCGATCTCCGCAGCAGCAGCGGCAGCTTGTCTCACTCACGTGCTAAATTTACCGTGTGCATTCTGCAATTTTCCCCTTTTGTGCTCAAGCTGCAGCAGCAGCAGCAACAGCCCCTCGCGCGCATTCTACACGCAGCCAATATGCGCAAGAGCAAGCGAACTCAGTTCTCGCGGATGCGAAATGTTTAGTCGTTACGTGAACGTGACTGCACGTCTCTACGTTATGTATTATATATCCATGTGTTCTTGTAAGTGTGTGCCTGTGTGTATGTGCTCGAGCTTTACGCGTGTATGTACGTATACGTGCAATGGCCGTCGCGTAAAACGTTAAGCTTGCGCGCGCGAGGCGGCAGTTATATTAAAGCGGGCATTTCAGCGCGTCGTCGCTTCGCGTCACGCTAATATTACGATATTTTTGGATCCTCGCGAGACCTGCATGTACGTGTGTTTATAATACGTGTGTGCCTGCAGTGCGTTTATATGCTGCAAAGATTTACATCGTGCGCAGCTTTTCGTGTCTCGCGCGCCTGCAAAAGTTTATAATAACAATAATGTACGTGTCTCTGCTTATTTCGCTTGTGTAAACAGCTCGTACCGACGACGACGACTGCCCTTTCGCTTTGTTATAAAAGGTGAAATCAATTGCGTGTGTCGTGTGTGCAGCCAGGGAGATATTATTATTAACAAAACGTGAAAGGGCTGCCTCTCTCGCGATCAGAGAGAGAAAGCGAAAAAAAGAATGAAAAAAAAATCGAACTCGAGCGTGTAGAGCGTAGAGCATATAACTGACGAAAAAATTCGAACGAAATTGGTTGTCTCGTTAATCCTTGTGGTACTTTTTCATTAACCAAGCCTCGCCCCGTGTACTGTACTGTGTGCGTGCGCGTGCGGCGCGCTCGACACAATACTCCGAAGCAAAGCGAGCGAGCTCCATATATATCTATACACACACACACACACAACGGATAGAGAGGAAGAGAGAAAGACAATCGAGTGTGTCGCGCGCTTTTGATTCTTTAAAAAATGCAAACGCGTATACGGCAAAGAGAGAGAGAGAGGAGAGAGAGAGAGAGAGAGGCGCACACAGAGAGAGATATTCCAATGAACGTGGTTTTGTCAGCGTAGAGCGAATGCATGGCTATGTCTGTGTATGTGTGTGAGCAGGCTGGGCTACAGGTGGTAAGCCGTGTACACACACAGACAGACAAGCGCCCATGGAAAATCGACATCGAAATTGCCTTTTTTCCGCTCGCATCATCCTCGATTCTTCCGTTTCGTCAACGATATGCTGCTGCGCACCGAGTACACCCACAGAGAGAGAAAAAGAGAGAGAGACGGAGATGATATATACGTAACACGTCGATTGCGATTATACTCTCGCGTCCACTTGTGTGTCGCTGCAGCGCGCCCGGCGAGCATTTCGATTAATTTCCGACTGACAAAGCGAAACCTACCTAGCTACGGGCCGAGCCCGTGTTATACACACAGCACAGGTGATCATAGACTTTTGATTTTTTTCTTTTGCTTTCGAGCTGATTCGTTTCGCCTTGCTCTCTTGAGCTGCGGAGATCGTTTCTCGTTGCGCGCGCCCTCGACTTTTATATTATTCGAAGCCGAGTTCGACGCGCCACTTTGTATTGTATTATGAGTCGTCGATGGACGAGTATACAAGGCAGAAGACTGTGCATTATTCGATCTGCGCCGACACAATGCGCGTATTATATTATGTGCTCTCTTCGTAGACGACTGTAATATGAGGCGTGCGTTCGATGCACCTATAGATCGATCGATCACTTAGCGCCCATTACGCGCCCGGCTGAAAATGTATATATGGGACCTTTTCGCGCTCCTTTATACATACACGTACGCGTGGTTACAAGGTATTAAATTCCTGTAAACAGGAAAAGCCCGGCGCTACCCAACAGCTAGCTATATATACAGAGTCCGTAAATGCTGGAAAACAAGCTCTAGCCGCACCTGCGTCTGGTGAGCGAGCGCGTCCGGCCAGTGTAACGCCCTATACAGTGTGCCTAGATACGTGTATGCGTAGCATCTATAAACGCGTAATGCATACACGCAACATCCCTATTCGTGGAAGGCGCATGAAAACTTTTAATACGACTAAGCAGCAACTGCTTGAGGATATTGGAACAGAGCTTTTCAGCATGCGCTCGCCATCCACGATTACGAGTTCGACGTATTGTAACACAGTTCGTCTGTATGTAATTGACTTGTTTCTGTCGATTTTTTTTGTTAAAATAATTTTACTAAACATCAAACGCATTTGAAATAACCCGAAAATGAGAATTTAACTGTTTCAACAAATTTACACGAGTTTTCAACGACTTTAAATACGATAATACCACTGGCGAGTATCATTATCTGTAAATCTGCAAGTGGTAAATGTAATTTTATGAGTAAAAGAACGATTTTAAAAATATGTTTTAAGAAATCTCTTGACTACCTACTCTTGACTAATAATTTTATTTAATTCAAATTGAAAAATTCAATTTACTTTATGTTTTTAGTATGTACGTGTCCAGTTCTAATTGCCCTGTAATGTCGAACAAACTTTTTCGTTGGCCAAAAGCTGTCCATAAAATGTTCAGCATTTCTACCAGGGCAGCTCTTGTCTAATTTAGGATTGCGATAGAAGAAATCGCGCGACAGAAAACAGCGACTGCGTGGCTTCGATTTTGTTCATCGCAGTCGAAGCGCCATAGAGATATTGGCTTATAACTATATACGGTTTCCAGTTGTTCCAACGTTTTATCGGGTACGTCACGGCCGAGCGAAGATTTTTGCTATTGTCGCGCGCTTTTTCATTTCCATTCGGCGCCCAGCTACGCTGCTGCGTTTGTGTACCCAATCGTCGCGGCCAATGCAGTCGCCGACTGCCGCCGCTGCTGCTTTGTTCTTTGCAATGCCGAGGTATATACTCGTGCGGGCGCTTGGCCGAGACACGATAACGCACGAAATAACCGCTGCTGTGCGGGGTCGACGTTTTTCCGCTGAGCCGTGCACTTTTTTGCACACACACACACGCACACAGATTTTCCAAGCGTGAGCCTGGCGCAACGATTTTTTACACACAGGTAAAGCTGCGCGACCAGCGCGGCCCTGCGTTATATAATTCACATGCTAACGTGGTTCGTTGCTCTCTCAGCAACGTTCGCTGGCTGCGTTACGGCGTGCTCCATTTGTACACCAAACCCTGCACCAACCTATTTTTCCTTTTTTTTTTCGTTGCCCTTCCCGAGGGACAAATTGTGTGTTTGCGTGTGCCATGTTGCAGCGAGTTCGTATAGCGCTGACGGAATACGTATGTGTGCAGTATGCGCGATCGAGACCAGCGGAGCGTGTAGCAGCAAATTCGTCTAATTGTGGAGTATACAGGAGAGTCCGCGACCAGCGCTGCACTCGTATTTTACCCGGTTTTCTCTCTCTTGCTATATACGTGCTTCTAATCGGTCAGTTTTAAAAATACTCCTGTCTGAGCAAATATTATGCGAAACGATTCGTCATGCGGTAGCCTGCCGCGGGGTTCTATAACAACGGCAGCAGTGATATATTTTATAAATGCCATACGGGGCACAAAACGACTGCAGCCGCCAAAGAAACTGATCGCTCCGGATTCGGCGTGATGGCCAAATTCACCTCGGACACTTCATCTATGCATTTATGCACATGGAACACACACGCACGCAACGCATGGAGATGGACACGACCACGCGGGCCGCTGATTCTCACTCTCGTTACCCATCTCCATGTCGTGCATCTCTCTATTTTCGCGCTCGCGGCGGCAGCAGCAGCAACGAGCGAAGCTTCGCACCAATGCTTTTTTGTTTGCGACTCGTTTTCCACACACACACACGTACGAACGACGCTGCAGTGTTCGTGTCCCTTGGGATATCGTGCGCAGGAATTTTTCAAACGAGTGGAAATCATTTTCGGAGCATTCATTGTTCGGAGGAGCAAAAAAAAATGAAAAAAGCCTGGATTGCAAGCGTAAAAAACGAGGCGAGGGGGAGACACGCGAGAGCGTTAAATTTGCGCGCGAATGTTCATGAATACACGCGCTCCGATAATGTTTATCCATTAGTTTTTTTAACGTCGAAAAACTGTTGGTCGACTTTTTCATGCTGCGCGTTTTTTTTTTTTTTTTTCCACCGTTCCATGCTCTCTTCTCTTCCTCCTAGCTTCCCTGCACTCGTCGACGCGCGCGCGGCTCGACATTGTTCGCGCAACTATATATTTGTGGAACTCGGGATTTTGGGGGCGAGAAAAATTCGTTCGAGCGCGGCATCGTTTCGTTTTTTTTTTTTTTTTTTCCAAACCATGTGTTGCCGAAAATACATTTTTCCGATTCTTTCCGCGATTCCGAGTTGGACAAGTGTGCGTTCGCACGCGCGTGTGTGTCTGTATTTGTTGTTTAGAGTTCCGCCATCGTGTTGTCGGCTTCGCGCGCGTGTGTGCAATCGCGTATCGAAACAAATTGGTCGATCGCGATCCAGCCGAGCTATTTTCTCGCAATACAAGTCAAATTCTCGGACATTTGCTATAAAGCTCGGAAAAACTCGACTCGTGAGGAATTATCTGCTGCTGTTATATATCCATATACACAATAAAATGTGCAAACACGCACATGCACACGATAGAGAGAGCTGAAAAGCATATATATCGAGGTATATAGCGCGGCCAATGAACATAAATATTAAGACGTACATGAATCTTCAATTTTAGCGAGCGACATAAGAACGCCATTACGTCAAGGTGCGTGTCAAAGGCAACTTCTCACTTGTTATATATATATTATACGTATGTAGGTCTGTGTGCTCTACTACGTGAGTTACCGTTCGCTGTATAGACACCCCGTGCCCAAGCAGTCTTCTATATAACTATACAAGTGCTCGCGCGAATACAGTAGCGATCGACGGCAGTGGTGCGGTATATAAAAGGAAGGGAAGCAGCAGCTCGCGCGACTTTATTTTTACCTTACGACTATTACGCGTGACTAGTCCATTCATTGCGAAGATTTATGATCTTGTATAGGTACGAATACCTACGTACAAAAACAGTATACACTTGCGTTTGATGTGTGTCCGTGTGTGTATATAGGAGCGCACTTGTTCTCTTCTGCGCTCTTTTATACACATTGGAGCGAGCCGCCGCGATACGCGCCCGCCACACCTCTTCTCTCACTCGACGAAGGGGCTCGAATATCCTTTTGATGTGCAGACTGGCGTAATAATTCTCCATGCGCGTGAGGCACATCGTATACATTTGTGCTATGTGTGTACAGTACGTGTGTAAAGGTAGACATACGGTGTGCCGCAGACGTGTGCAGCCACACGAGCGCACGACGAGTCGAGGTATTTGTATCGAATGCATGAGACCAATTAGGCCGGGTTAGAATAAGAGGGACAAACGTCCGCGTTTGAAAAAAAAGGCTAAATGAAAAATACGGCGCTCGTTCGTCGCCGTCGTCGTAGTCGCATATACAGACAATTGGCATGAGCTAGACCGACTGCCTCGGCGCGGCGATTAGAAAGAGAAGAGATATATACTATCGCGAACGACGACGACGACGGATTCGTAACAGCTGCTGCAGTATCAACCACACAGCACCTGTCGCCTGTCCCTCAAATGTCCGCCACGACCGAAATATAGAATGTAGTAGTTCTCTCTTTCGTCTCTCTCTCCTCTCTCTTTGCTGGACGATGGAACACGATGTGGAAATTGCGCGCAGCCACCTAGGCTAGCACAGCTCTGCAGCTGAGATGACAAGCTGGGCTCGTCGTCGTCGACCGACTACGACGATGAATCGTTTCTTCTCTTCCGCGATCAACAGGCTATTCTTGAACTCGAGAGTACACGGCTACTAGCGCATCTACCTATTGTATATAGGTACGCATCGAACTAATAATTCATAAGAGCCAGAGAAAAGCTCGACGACGATGACGCCGCTGAAATTGCAACTTGGAATAGAACATTTTTCGTTTGTTAACCGTATTTCATACGTCTAGTCCGTGCTGTAGCAACAGATTGACTACACTAACCGATAAGCAGTCTACCTCAACTTAAACTTACATTGTAAACTGTAATATGTATATAGTAATACTACAAATTGTAATATGCTAGTGGGGCCAGATAGAGTTGTACACAAAGGTCCTTAACAAAGATCAATCAATCAATCGTAATTCTCGAACGTCTGCGATTGGTGAATCTGTTTACAAAGAGTGATATGTACTAATCGAAAAAATTTTGCCGCTCGCGAGTTTACAATACGCCATCTATTGATGGAATCAAATAGCTCATAATCAAACACGACACCTTTGATGGAAAACTGAGTCAAGTTTAAGAGTTCATCAGAAGCAATTGATTATATATTATTCCCGATCGAACTGTAAGTCTGTAGGCACGTGAAAAATTAACGATACTCGCGAGTGCAAGGCGCCGGAGCTCAGTCCATTTTATTCTTGAAATAGCCCAGCTGCCGAATCATAAATTCATGCTCTAAGCGCAGTCGGCCTAAATCAAGCGTAGCGTGCGCGAGATTTCGGCTGCACGCACGTACTCACGAGCTGCATTATATATAGGTATACTTCGATTTCGCGCTTCCATCAATAGGAAAAGTAAATTAATCACTATCGCGACGCGGCCCCACCTCGAGTGCGCACGCGAGAGTCGAGCAGTTACAAGGACCGATTATAATTCGCGTAAATCTTCGATCGCTCATAGCGCAGGCGTCAGCGAGCCGCAGTCACGTATACGTGTAATGGTGCAGCTGTTGACTGACTCCAATTTAGGCTTACGCGACCGAGCACGCGATCGTGTGAGACTTTCGCGCGCGCGCCTATAATATAATATAACGCATGGCGCAGCTACACGCATAATGTACTGCGCTGCATCGACGTCACCCGCGCGAATATGCGCTGAGTCGAGTCTCATGTATGCGCAATAATCGTAACGAGACCAACGACGATACCATACGGGAGATAGCTGAACCGGCCGCAGACGGTTTATACCGGTATATATAATAGAGTACATGTTGGTAAGGGGGATGTGCGTGCATGCCTCAAGCTGACTGGAGATCGGAGACAGCCCGGCCGATAAGGCTCCGAGATACATGTTATAGAGTATATAGTGGAGTGTATTACGCTACGAGAAGGCAGCGCAGCACGCAGGAATCGACGTATATTATACGCAGGATGATATTCCTGCGGTCTATAACACGCATATACACGCCGCGAACGTCGAGCTATGCGAAAGACGTCGCGATATCGATTATCTGGTCCTGTGTATGCCACACGGATATGCGCGCGTCTCGAGACTCGCCGCACGAGTGTATTTTGTACAGTATGTATAATAATAATAATAAAGTGCAGGTCGCTGTGTACGCACTGGTCGCTATGCGATATTACATTGGCGCATGTGGCTCGAGCAATCTTTCATCATACGCAGTAGTGCATTACGTAGTGAGAGAGAGAACGAGAGATCAGACGGGCGAGAGTTTGGATCTAAAAGCAAAACATCTGAGCGCGAGTGCACGTCCGAGATTCGACTTCACATATATCTAAGAGATGTTGCGTACGCGCGTGGCACACATATTACATATAAACTCCGGGAGCAAATTAATCGCCGGATGCATATTAGAGACGCGTCACGGCCTGCTCGTTTTACAGCTCAAGTGTATCGGATCTCGCGCACGAAACCTTTCAAACATCTGCTACTTGGACTTTGCCTATATATGTTGCATAGATGTATACGCGTAGGCCGATTTCCACGTGTAACAGCAATTGAGTGTGCGTTCGAGAACTAATGATAATAATCCAATAAAGACGGAGAATCGGAACAAAGTAAATAGAAGAACGATGTACCAAAACGAAATTGCTGCCGCCATCCATTACTCTTACATCTATTCTCCAAAGAGGCCACGAACCATGGCTGCAGCCGATAGAAAATTTCGATGAATTAACCCGTTCGGTAACTGTTACTTCGCTGGTACGGAATTTACAAAGTGCAAAGTGCATCGTACACACACACACACATGTATTCGTCCGCGATGGATCCTCTAGAGGGATCGGCGGGCCCGAATATATATCCCGCGGGCGCTTGTATATAATACGCTGCTCTCGTAAATCACTCGCTTCTGCTGCTGCTGTGATCCCGCGTGCCCTCGGAATACACACACATGTATAGGATCTCGGTGTAATGGCGATATTTTATCGGGACGAGATTATGCATGTGCGCTAGCTATAGCTAGGCAAATTCCGCGTTCGGCGAGAGCACGTATAGCATATATAAAGAGTAGCTCGTGGCCCGTCCATCACTCTCGCGTGCGCCCAGCCAAATACGAGTCTATTATAATTATTCCCTCTCTCCTGCACGAGTACCTCGTGCGTATTTATACCAAAATGCGCAAGAGCCAGAAAAATAAGTATTGTACCGAGCGCAATGTTTTTGTTTGCACGAGTGACCTCTTTCAGAAATCGTACATTGACCCTCTCTCGATCGTCGAGCTTTCATAGTACGAAGATAATCAGGTAGTACGAAACGTTGTTGGACTCGCTTCGACGACGACATCAAAACTGAATCATTTTTTTGTCGAATCGGGAACGTGATTACCCGCCCAGAAATGCACAACATTTTATAGCTAGTTTTTGACCAACGAAAAAGTTTCTTAAGCCCAAAAAGACGAAAAAGAAAATGGATACTACAAACATTTTTTTCAACATTGTATTTAGACTAATACATTATTTTTACTTTGCCACTTGCGGATTTACAGCTGAAGGTACCCGCCATCTAGTGATAAAGATTTGAAGTAGTATTATCGTATTTGAAGTGGTTGAAAACTAGCTTACATTTTTTTGTTATTTGTAACAATTTTACCACCAATGATTGTGTATTTTAGAACATTTTAAGTGGTAATTTTCATGTAATTAAGTCATTATTATTATTGAGCATTTTTACCAGAGTAACGCACAATGCGAGAAAAACTCGAAGTAAATCGGATATATTATACACACCTTTGGCACGTAGCAGGAGAACCGTGTATAATATAACATTGTATCGGTGAGTGCCACCGTCACCGCTGCTGTTTCAACAGATCAACAGTTTTTAGCTTAGCCTCGAGGCAACTTTCCACCTCACTCAGCTTCCGTATCTTTCTCTCTGTCTGCAGTATACGCGTAGTGTACCGCCCTCGTACTCGATTAGCGTCAGCGAGATAAGACCTGACGTCTCGCGTGCACGCCCGGCTTGTCACGTAATATCTGCGCGCCGCGGCAAACTATAAATAATACACAATCCGACAGTGATGATTTCCTATGAGACGACTGTGAACTGCGATTCAATCGAATACATCGACATCGAGCGTCTCTTCTTGTACACACCTACGTACGTGTCGCTCTCTGGACGGTACATATACGTAGATAAATATCGTTCGCTCGTGCGCGCGCGATTCATATTCGCAGCAGTCTACACGCTAGAATAAAAATTCAATCGTCCGGAAATTTGAAAATTATTCTATGCAGTTTAGCGGGCACATTATAACGCGAGCCTGGTACGCGGCAGCGGCTTCGGCTTTGTAATTTATGCCACCGTTATAAAAATTCATGCATCGATCGTCGCACCTCGGCACCGAGCTGCTACACGCTTATATACGCTGTCCGTGCATTATTTCTCGTGTATAATAATGCTCGTCCCAACGAGGAGAGCAGCAGCAGCACTATAGATCTTGGCCCGCGCACATGGCGCGCGTTATATAAACCCATATAGCAGCGGCCACTACTACAACGTTTCCGCAAAATTTAACTCTACTACATAGCCAGCACCACCGCCGCCTCTTAAGCTCTATTTTTCTTAAGGGCCATTCCGGGATTTATGAGCCCCAAGTTACATATTTCGGAGCTGAAAATAGAGAATGCAGCTAGAGAGCCGTGCGCTCCGCTAGAGAAAGAGAGAGAGAGAGAGAGAGAGAGAGAGAGAGAGAGAGAGAGAGAGAGAGAGAGAGAGAGAGAGAGAAAGATGGACTACCTATATACCGCACCACACGACGCAGCAATTAAACGTTTTCTTTTACCAAGCGCGATGTTCCATGAAAATTTGCGTATTACACGTAAGAATGCAAGTGGGAGCGCAAAAAAATACACCCAACGATATTATGCGGCAGGCGGATGGCGAAACCGCAGCAATGCCAAAACTTTGCACCACTGCAGGATCGTGTACACGCGCGTTTATATATTCATTTTTTAGCACGTGTAAGCTTTTTCACTTTTCAGCCGATATATTTATGGCGGATTAACGACGTACATTCATTACCTCTTGCTCTATACACATACGGGTTATATGCAGCAACCTGCTGGCACATATATAACGAGCACACAATACATTCGTACATACGTACGTGTAAAGGTACTCGTTGCGCGCCTACACCGCACGAGTGATGTGTTGGTCTTCGTAGGCAGCGCAATGAACGCGCGAGCACGCTGTACTGCAGCAGTGAAGAAGGGGAAGCGCGAGGGTGAAGAGAGAGAGAGAGAGAGAGAGAGAGAGAGAGAGAGAGAGAGAGAGAGAGAGTAGTACTTGACGCGCGAACTTGGGTTCTCGAATTACGTCGAAGCAGATTACTCTCTGTTTATGCATATGCGTGTGCGTATGCGCCCGAATATACATTCTATATACACAAGCGCACACTGGATGAAATTTAAAGCTCTGCGGTATTTTGCAATTTGCATCGGATGTGCATTGCGCGCACAGGTGTATGTGTGCACATATATAAACGAAAATTGTTGGCGCGTTGTTCGAAGCGAGCTCGAGCTTGAGTGTCGGGTGTTTTGTGGCGCTGGCGCGATTCTGCTATTGCTCCGGGAAGGTGAAAACGCAACGATGGAACGCAAGAGCCGTGAAAATAACAAACGCTGCATATCACCCTTTTGCGAACGGAGAGAAAGAAAGCTCGAATGCACGCAAAAAAGAAAAAATAGTGAAAAATTCGCTCGAATGTGTGTGTATGTGCTTCTACCACTGAGAAAAGGATGAAAGCGAAAGCTCGAGTAGCTTCTGGTATAAATTATATCCGAGTGGCAAGTGTGCACATGTTCAGCGAACTAATTACTCACTGATCTACATATAATGCTCATTGTGATGCAGTTGCTAGCTTCGTGTACTTTAGATTTTCATTCGACTTCGCTCTGCTGGCTTATTTTTTCCCTTCCTCTCAATTGTTTATTTGTTTTTTCGTTCACTCTTTGCGTACCTGTGCTTGTACGCATTCTGTTTTTTTCATCAATCTTATTTCACAAGCAAGTCGCGTATATCCAAGCAAGCGATCGCGCAATTCGTATTAATATAAAACATGTGTAGCGTATCGACGTTCGCCCGAGCGAATTGTAATTTTATCGAGAATCGGTTTAATGTATCCCGCAAAGATCCGCAATAAATTTGAGCTTGCACACGTACGCACATGGAACCGCAGCGGCAGCAGCACACATAGTATAGTTGGCAAGCATTACTCATGAGAATATCCTCATCGAACGCCTACATCTCTCTCCAGTATATTATCGCTGGAGCAGAGCACAATGGCCGCGGCGCAGCGTAGTAATAGTAGTTCTCGTCTGCACACCACCCATTCTGCTGTACATATCGCACACACACACATGTACGCATACTCGCGTTCAATCGGATTGATTAAATAAAACCTAATCAATCGTAACGCTCTCGTATAGAATACGTATTGTATATGCTACATATGCTATAGAGAGAGCTGCGCTTAGCGTCAGCGCGTAGGGGGCGCGGCAACGGCAGCATCACTACCACCGCCATATATGTATACGTTTGCGGAAAAAGCCCTCGTTATTCTGGCGTGCATAATGTAAAGTGCAGCGATAATAATTACAACAACATACGTATAGGCAGCTCTGCCGAGGACCGTTGATTTAATTGAATCGCTAGGCTATTGTACATCCCTGCGTACACACATACGTATATTGTACTCGCAGCAGTGGCTGACTGAGCAATTTAAAAGCCCAGAGGTAGCATTGGTCGTCGGAGCGAATCCGCGCGTTTTACTCGAGTCTTTCGCTCCAGCTTTAGCTTTAACTGCAGTACGTGCGCAAGCTCGCTTGATCCAAAGAAGCAGCTTTAGTGTAAGAGAGGGAGGAATATTGAGAAAGCAGCGCATGAATTGGCACTGCATTAGAATAGGCCAAGGATCGCGACACATTACATCGAGCTGCTGCTACATATCCACGCACACAGACACACACGCGAGAACGTGATTGTATATTGGAGAGCCGATCGAAAGGTCGTTTCACGGAAGAACGATTTAGCCCGAAAATCGACCACCGTAGTACGAGCTGTGGAGGACTGCTCCGCGGGCCATTTTAATTCAGTCGAGAAAGAGAGAAAGAGATAGGAGGGGTAGCGGTTTCCAGAGATCACGGAAACGAATCGCTACGTACAATCGTCTATACGTTCCAGACAGTTTTCCGAAAGGTGCTGTACGTAAACGTCCACGTATATATACCCTGCTACTATACGTGTAGATACGACGCGAAGAAAGAGCAGATATACACACGCACACACAGACACAAACGTATATATACCTGCTGAGCACGAAGCGAAACTTAATTATCTTTCGGAATTGTCGAACGCTACTACTGCACACTGGCGCTTCGCTTCAGGGATTATTCGCAAATGTATTGCCAGCGACATCAGCCAGATACGATAGTGTTATATAGAGCTTCTGCTGCTGCTGCTGCTGCTCGGCCAGGCAGGGAGGCAGGCAGCAGCAGCCACCCACCGTTTCGTTATCGACGATTGATGTAAGCGCGCCGTAGCTGCTGCTGCGAGCTCCTTCGTAAAATGTAAAATAGATCGAGAGCAAAGCTCCAAAATTAGCTCGGCTATTCGCTGCTGCTGCGCTTCGGGCTCGTGCAAGCTCTCACTCACTCACTCACTCTCTTTTCGTACCAAACGTTATATACATACGCGCGCGCACCGCCTGCGGATTAGAGGCTTTATTCTCTTAGAATCTTTTTTGTGCCAAGCCACGAGCTTTCTTACCTTTTTGCCTGTCTTTTCTCTTTTCTCTTTGCTGCTGCTGCCGCGCTACTATACTTCGCCAACTCATACTTCGGAGCTATACGAGAGCGGGAAGAAAATTTATCGATTTTGCCGCTCGCTCGCTTGTGCGATGTGCGAGAAGCAGCAGCAGCTCGACGAGCAACGAGAACGTGAGAGGCCTTCCAAGAGTCTGAATTTGTGGCGTCCGAACTCGCAGAGCCTCGAGCTCGCGCGCGCGTCTCTCTTTCTTTCTCTCCTGCTTTTGCCCATTACTTCCCATTGCGTTTATGAAAAAATTCTTGGCCTCACCAAGCTGCAGAAGCCGCAGTAGAAGTCTTCTTCTCTGTGTGTGCCCGAAGAATCCTAGAAGCGATAATAAACGAGGGGGGACGATCCCATCGGCACGACGGCGAGCGAGGGAAAATTTATTTATCGCGTGTAGTATAGAACTCGAGTCGAGCTTTCGTCATTTTCGACAAAGGCTGCGGTTATTAAATCGATATGCGCGTCGTGATCGTCGCGCTACATTGAATAATTGGGCCATTGTGCGAATTACTGCATTCATGTATTATATGTTGAGAGAGAAAGAGGCGCCTCATGACAATGGCCATTCGTTCGCGCTTACATCGTCGTCAGGAGAAAATCGTCGTGATGAGGAGAACTTTCGAGACATGTCTAAGCGTTTAAGCGTCTCGTTGGGCGAAATTATTGTGCTTTAAGAAAACGACTTTCGCGAGCTTTTTGCTATGTAATAGTTATACAAGCTGTATATCGAACGATGAATTCCACGTGTCACGCGCTTAAGAGCTCTGCTGCAAAAGAAGAAAACTGTAATGGCAAATGCGACGAAGCCTGACTAGTAGTGGCTGTCTAAATATTTCCCCCCGTAATTTTCCAGTTCGATGGAATTTGTTAGCTCGTATAATAACGACGGCGCGGGCACTAAAGCTCGAGAGTGTAACATTTATGAAGTTAGCGGCGCAAGTTCTCGCGGGGCGCCCGTTCCCTACAGCTCTCGTTGAGTAGTTCAACTGTTGGACTTATATAACGTATATATAACGCTGTTTATGCGAATACTTCATGCATAATCTGCCTCGAGGGCCTGTGCGGCTGCTGCTGTGCTGAGCTTCGAGCGGCTAGAGCAATGACTGCACGAACAACGCGCCGTTCTATATAGCCGATCGGACCAGAAGCGATCGCTTTTGTTCAAGTTTGAGCGCGTAATGAAAAAAAGAAGGGGGAAAAAAGTTTTCCCATACCTGCTCTTGCTCTAGAGCCAACTATACAGATATTCTCAGACCTCGTGCATGTACATCTAGGCGAGTTATTCGGGGTAAAATTAATAATTCGATTAAACAATTCCCGTTGGGTGTGACGCGCATATTTTGCCAAGGCTATATATATTTATTATTGCTCTCGCTGCGCATTATATTATCGTTTTGTCTTATCTGATAAAGTTTGCTCGCGCGCGCAGCTCAGAGCTATATAATGCAATGCTGCTAACTCTCGCCTACGAGCGGCCGCGCGACGGCCACCTTATCGTCGACAGATCTCCGCGCACCGAACGCGAAAGCGCTCGATCTTTTCTCTCTCTCTCTCTCTCTCTCTCTCTCTCTCTCTCTCTCTCTCTGCAGCGAGCATTTTCTCGCTGAGCTTTATAATTGCATGTCGTAAATAAAATACACACAGATCCGCCGAAGCGTTAGCGCGGAGCTGAGGCTGCAAAATGGCAAACGCACTTTCTAACGAGGCAAGAGATAGAGAGACGGAGAAACAAAAAAAATGTACCAACGCGAGAGAGGAGCTGAATCAAAACGTCGCGAGGCAAGAGAAGAATAAAACTTGGTTGCGGAGTTGCGACACGCACGCGAAGAAAAAATTTTTCTTCTCACTCGGCCAGATATAAAAAAGAAGTAAAAAAAAAAGAGAGAAGCGAAGAAAAGAGCCGTAGCTTGCGCGTTAGCACGTGCTGTGCACTGAGAAAAGCAGCGGTAAGTACCATGTGCAAGCGCGTCAAAGAGCGTGTCGTGCGGCTTGTTCTTGCAGTCTTTCACATGCACATACACACGATATATGCGGACACACACACTCACACACACATAGCCAAAAGATGCTAGTCATATACGCTACTAGGTCTCTATATAATATATATATGTAAGTGTGCAAGGTGCAGCTTGAAGATGAGGAGAGATGTGCGAGGCCACGCGCGCGCGCTCGTCGATGTTCGTGATGATGCTCTTTTGTTTTATCCCCGCGCACGCGCGAGTACAGAAGAGGCTTCGTTTGCGGCTGCGGCGCGAGAATTTTTTGTCGTCGAAAGCTGCTGCTGCATTTACCACGGCGACGCGCGTACTATATAATGCTGCCAGTAGTGTAGAGCAGCAAGCGCTCGACTCCTCGACTCCGCTAGCTGCTGCGAGTCTCGTGGCAGCAGCAGCAGCTCGGCGGCTATACATCGTATGTGTGCCACCCAAGTTTTCCAAGAGAGCAGAAGGAAAGAAAGAAAGAAATAAGGAAGAAAAAAAAGAGGTGAACGAGAAAAATTGAACGACGAATTACCGCGAAAATTCCACGCGTATTTTCCTTCTTTTTTTTCTTACCCTCTTTCCCCCGGCTTCTGTAGCAGCAGCTACCCCACTCGTATACTTATTTGTTGTTGTTTGGTTTTTACGAGTCGTTAGAGTGAGAAATTTACGTTTTAAAACTTTTGCCGGGATAGCTGCTGCTGCGCTGCTGTTCGAGCCAAACGCGTACTCGTACACATGCTCAGTGCACCGAGCACACGAAATTACACACACACACATACGCACACAAACGCGTTCGTATACACTGGCAAAAGGTAAATCTCGCGTGGTACGCGTGGATAAAACAATTTATGAGCCGAATAATCTTGAAGTTGGCGGGTTGCGCGCGCTGTGCTGTTCGAGTGCCGTAAATCTTCGCCGAGGCACGCCAGCAGCTCCTTCG
Organism: Trichogramma dendrolimi; assembly: GCA_034770305.1. Classification (NCBI taxonomy): domain Eukaryota; kingdom Metazoa; phylum Arthropoda; class Insecta; order Hymenoptera; family Trichogrammatidae; genus Trichogramma; species Trichogramma dendrolimi. The sequence continues at coordinate 131,009 of JAPMIB010000220.1, forward strand.
AGCAAATGAGAAGAAGAGCGAAATAAGCTTTTACGCAATCTTTCAACGTATTAATTCTGCGTGCGCGAGCCCTCGGCCTTTTTAGCTCCTTCTTTTTTTTTGCTTTTACCTTTTGCTTCAACGATCCAACGACTTATGTACTCGCGAAGAGTGAGGAAATACTTTTTAATTACATTCGTCAAGGAGTTCAACTTATTCCTGTAAAAGTAACGTCGACTTGGAAACGTAATTTTCATATTTTCGACCATTTTGTACTCGCACCAACGCGAACATCACGTCTCGGCGTTGCGGTCAATGCAGAGAGAGAAAAATACTCGAATCCTAATATCGTCTCGCTCGCTCTCTCCACGATCAATCTTCCTTTTCGGGGTCAGGCCTTTCCCCGCAATATATATAAATACGCTCGCACATTGTCGGATAATCATTTAGCGTCGAGGATTAAGAATTGAGTCGGTTGATTTACCCCGGAGTACGTGTTTTATATCTATACGTAGGCTGCTATGTATAGCAGCTACTACTACTGCTGCGTAATATGCGCGCAAGCTTTAACGAACACAGGCTTCGCATCAGAGCTCAGCACATAGTCCCCCCCATAGGGCAGCAAAATAATGTCAGGGAGAGTAAATTGTGATGTCAGCGGGTATATACGCGTAATATTGGAATTTCTATCGCTTCTGGCAGATAGATTACAATGAACGATTTTTCCTCGTAATTACTATCTTTTTTATACATTTTTCCGTCACCGTAGTCTCAACTAATTTTCCAAAATTTTATTGTACAAACTCGTTTGTAGACGCAATAACTTATCATTATTTTATTCTGCTTTACGATTAGGCGTTTGTACAAGCGCGATGTATCTCATAACGTGTGGGTGTACTGGATGTGACTGGCATCGAACCTCAGCAGTATTAGCAGCAGCAGCATCTCGAGAATCTCGGGGCACGCAATTTGTTAAGCTCTCGCGTTCTCTGTTCTCTCATTCGTGTGGCTCGCGTCCGCTTGAATTATTTCCTTGATTGCCTTTCGGGTGCGTTGCGATGCTCTTTCTACTGTGCGGTACGATATATACAGGGCCGAGAGCATATAGACGTATAGCGTCGTGCAGTCGTCGTCGTTTCGGGGCTCTCTACATACCAAGAAGGCATGGAAGTAGCGTGCAAGAGCGTTAGAAACCGAGAATGAGAGAGAGAGAGAGAGATAGATAGACGCAGAGATATAGCCGAGGGCCCGAAGGGCTCCGAATCTTGAATACTTTTTATTTTTTATTTTTGTCCTCTTTCTCTCGAGATTTAGCTCTTAGCTCCTTTTTTCTGCAGCTTTGTAAGCAGCTACGTACTATATACGTGGAACACAAGCGTTGCGATCGGTGCTGCTGGTGGCTTGTCTCTCTTTTTTTTCTCAACGCACGCTCGCTCGCGGAGCTTCCCATAAATCAGAGATATTTGAAAGAAAAATTTTAGTCATAAAGCGTTGCGCGCACGGGGAGAGCAGCCATCGCCAAGCACACACATATTATATCTATGTATTATATACCGCCGCCACCAAACGTTTGCGCAGAAAAACGAGAGAGAGAGAGAGAGAAAGATGTACTAATCAACGTAAAAAGCGTCGGCCGATTCCCTTTTGGCTGCGTGCAAAAAAAACCCGCGCGATGGCATTACACGCAAAGGGTCCAGGGCAAAAAAAAGGATGAGAAAGAGAGAACCCAAAACCGCTTCGAATTGAAATTTTTCCTTTGGAAGCGATGCGTAAATGGGTATATTTCATCCTGTATTGAAAAAAAATCTGCGTTTTTACCTGTTTATGCCCAAGTCAAGTAGCCGCGTGCGCGGTGAGTTTGTTTGTCTGGTTCATTTGTGTGTTATATGCAGTACTGCAGCGTTGGAATACATACCTATACCAAAGAGAATATACCATGAGAGGAGAAAAAGTTTCGCAAGCGTGTGTGTGTGTGTGTGCTGCAGAGAGCCCCCGAAGTACAAAAACCCGTTTCTCACTGATGGTCAAAATTAAAGATTCAGCGATAAGGCTTTGATAAATGCAATTTACGAAAAGAGCTGTTTCTCGCCTTCGTGCACGCGCATATTGCGAAACGGCACCTCCCCTCCTCCTCCTTTTTCCTCGATGCAAAGCGAGGCTGCAACAATCATTATACATACAAAATAAAATGTATTTACGATAGAATCTTATCTATGTGTATGCTCGACTTTTCTCTCTCTCTCTCTCTATATCTTTCTCTCTCACTGACTGCGCAGTTCTTCGATGCTATTTTATATCGTACACAAGTGGAAAACTTTTACATTTGGCCACGAACTATAGGGTAACGCACGTATATCGCGCTTTCGCTCGAGCGTGGCGGCGGCAATATTATTTTATGATACAGGCATCGTTCGGACTCGCGCGTAAAAACGATATAATAGCTGCCACGCGTGTTGCGATGTTAGTATATATAATTATCAAAGCGTTTGTGTATCTACTCGAAAAAATTATAACGTGATTAAACTCGGCCTGGATATACTGCGCGCGCGCGCACGTATACATTATAGATTCGGATAAAGAAGCAAAAATGAGTGTGCTCTCGAGCTCGAGCAGCTCTCCTTTTTTGCACATTCACCGCGCGTGCACAGAGGGCAATTCCAACGCGGCAGAAACTTTGACTATCTTCCAATAATCCGGCCTCTATCTCTCTCTCTCTCTCGGAGGTGCACGTACAAATATTTCCGGAGAAAGGCGAAAAGCCGGCAGCAGCAGCAAAGGGAAAATGAAGCTCGCAAAGGAACGAGTGCGAGCAGCAGCAGCAGCTCGTGCTAGAAAACTAACAGTCGCATAATATACGCGACGCGTGTGGACCTATATACGTATAACTGTGCAGCTTTGCTCGGACGTATATATCTATACGTGTGCTTTTGCTATACGCGCGTATGCGTGGCAAAGTCTAATGAAAACGGCGACGTCGAGGCGCGGTCATCGTCTACGAGAAAACAATTCGCTCTCGTTCTTTATCATTTCTCTCTCACTCTTTCTCGCTCGGCTTTTGCTCGCTCACTGGTATCGATGTCAAAACACACACACACACACACACACACACATATACATACACGTACATAATACAGCCTCGCGACTGCACAACGACGCGCGGTCATTAGTCTCTGCCGCCTCCGCAGCTCGTGTGTGCGGAATATCTGTATCTTCTCTCTATTTGTATCGATCGCTCGAGCAGAGTGTATACGATATAACGGCCGCCACCGCATCGCCTCGTAATTACCAAATAGCTGAGAGCCGACGATAAAAGGCAGTGGTGTCGCGCGTTATATGCACACATAATCACGAATCGCACTAGGCTACGCAATATCTACTCTTGCACGCCGCGGTTTTTAACTTTCTTTATATTATTCGCTACTCCTCTTGCATCATAGTCTAGTGTACGTGTGTGCACTGCTCGATCTTTTATTTTTCCGCGCAAAGGAGGAGAATAAGCTCTCGAGAGCTCCCGCCGCGTGTAATATGCATCGAGCATGCCAGCAGCAGCTCGGAGCGATCATCTCGTGCACACTGCAGCAGCAGCACACGCAAAGCCTCGAGCTTGAGACACAAAGGCGCGTTTCGCATAGCCTAGTTATGCATGCCAAAATGAGAATTGCCGAGCTCGAGCTACTGCTGCTACTGCTGCTGATGCTGCCTACAATTTCCGCCTCTATCAATGGACGAACAAGAAGATGAAGAAGGAGAAGAAGAAGATGAGCAAGCTGGATTCTCCGCTGAGCAACGCGATAATGGCTCCTCATGCGCGCGCGACATGGCTTTTAAAAGCGCCTAACATAATACTTTTGGCCCCCGTGTGACGGCGCATAACGTCCGATATAATTAATCCCGCTCGTACTTTAAGTTATGCTACGTACGTATTAAATACGCGTCACCCGGGTATTTATATGTATATTGTAAGAGGTGAGGATTGCTGCATATAACACACATGCTCGCTAATGCGCGCACGAGCGAATAGCACATGTAGTATGTATACACGTATTCGATTCAAAGAAATAATTGTGAGCGTAAACTAGGCGCGCAACGAGTACAAAGAGGACAAGCTGCGACGACGGCGGCGGCGGCGCGGGCTCGACGTGTTATAATGTACGCGTGATAAATAGCAGCAGCAGCGGGGCAAATATAGGTAGCTCAGCGCGACGCGTCAAGAATAAAAGGCCCGGAGCAACACAGCAGCAGCAGCAGCAGCTCTCTTATATGCTAGCATGCCAAATGAAAGAGAGATATGCGCCTCGGCTCTCGAGCCCTTGTATATTACGCGTACACGACCGATTATGTGCTGTACCCGCACATTCATAGACGCGCGCGTGTGTATAAATATGCCAAAAGCATATATGAGGCGTAGGAAAGTAGACGCGTTTCTTTTTTCCTTCCTTCTTCTTTTTTTGTGTAGTTGTACAGTTGCGGCTCCCGAGAAAGATGCAAGCGAATGAGCGATATATGTGTGCGTGCGCGAAAACAAAAGAGTCATAAACGAAAGGGTGTTGAAGAGAAGAGGTGGAGGATAGGAAAAAAAAGGTGCACGCGAGAAGATACGAGCGCCAAGTACGTCATCGCGACGAGTCGACGACTTTAGACTATAATATAGGCTCGAAACGCGCCTTTATCCTGCGAGTGTTACAAGCGTACATATAGCCGCGCTTATTATAATACGAGCAGCTTGCGACGACGGCGGCTGCTGCAGAACACAGTGTAATCAGAGCATTGTTTCATCGCCAAAGTCACTGCGTGCTGCGTCGTACTCTCTGCTCTCTGCAACTCTCTCTCTCTCTCATTGTTGCTCCATATAACACACAGAGCTCATAACCTACACTGCATTTGTAGCATATCTGAATTCGTACTTTGTGCATGCGACAATACCGTGTTGTTGTGTACGTGTACCGTATATAGTACGTGTCGCACTTGCTATTACGAGTTTTTTTCTCTTGCTCTATCTCTCGCGCTCGCACGTTTACATAGTACACACACATACACACGGGTTCATATCATTGCCTGTACCGCGTGCAACGTGACGAACCATTTAAATCTCGTCGTTCTACACAGACGAACTTGAAAATTGCCGCAGCAAAGAAAATGTACAGCGGGAAGCAGCAGCTATACGAGCGACAACCTGTGTTACGCGGGCTTTTACATCTTTTGAATTAGCATTTTCCGCGTCGCACATCTCGCGGATTTTGTCTCGATCTAGTTAAGGTGAAAAACGCATTATACGTACGTGTACGGCGCGCTATAATCATCTCACTGCCACTTAAATACGTGCACCCCTAACGAAGTGCCATCGTCGCGGCGCGATCGTGATGTGCACTGTGCAGGGAAGAAGAAGCCGAAGGCAACGGAAGGGAACATCGTCGTTGAAATCGTCCAAGTGACGAGCGCGCGCCGCAAGCAATTAAAATTACATCGAGGGAACTTGACTCGAAGAGCTGCTGCTGCTCACGGCCCTATATACTACGGGTTGCGCGCGTTATAAAACTGTTCCACTGCGACGAGGTAAGATGACGAGTCGTACGTGCGTTCACGAAATACAATGAGGGCCGAGGTACATTTATATAAGAGAGGAGGAGGATAAAAAAAGAGTCTCTTAAAGTGAGAGAATGAGTGAAGACGCGCGGCCGAGTAGTATATATAAGTAAACGTACGTCAAAACTGCAACTGGCGACGGCAGCGAAGACTCGACCAGAGAGAAAGACTCGCGCGGCAGATGAAAAGAAGAAGAAGTAGAAGAAGACGAAGAATTAGACAAAAAAGCGCACGAGAAAATAACGAGGGCATTCTCGAATAAAGTGTTCCACTCGCAAGCAATGAAGCCCAGTGACGCTTGCTGCTGCTGCTTTGATATAGCCGGTGCAGTGGCCGCGGCGCGCGCCTCGCTCAAGAGCGCCAAGCAAGAAGAAGTAGAAGAAGTAGAAGTAGAAGAAGTGGAAGTAGAAGAAAAAGAAATAGAAACGGAGAAGCGTACGCGCGCGTCTTGTAGTATATAACTATGTGTGTAGGTGTGTAAGCTCGAGCAGCAGCAGCAGAGTCGCGCAATTATCGGAGAAAGTGGAAACAGTATGAAGTATGTATACACATCACTCATCAGCGCGCGGTATATATACTACTGTATATATATACGGTGCAGTCGAGCAGTTCGATTCAATCATAAGCTCTGCCGAGGCAGGCTATGTCTGTATGTGTGTGTGTGTGTGTGTGTACGTTCTACGCTTGACTCGAGCTATAAGGTAAAAAGAGGTCACGAGGTACTTAAGAAAACTACCACTACCAGCACATAGCTTTTGGTTTATTAGCAGCGGATCTGCACTCTCTTATTATATATATACGCGCGAGCTCGCGCGATTATCAAAGATTCGGCCGCGTACTATACGTATACCGCGTATATTAATACGCGCCCGATGTGCGTAAATTGACTTTTATTGCCGCATGCATATGCATTAAATACGCATCGCGCCGTTATATATGCAGTAGATCGCTCGCTTTCCGAGCTTTAGCGACGCAGTGTGCAAATCGTCAAATCGGATTAACGTTCTGTGTGTATGTGTATTATAAGCGACTGCACGAAGTGCGTATGTACCGTATGTGTGCGTGTGTGTCTGCGCACATAAGATATCGACTCGCGTTCCTTGGGAGGAAGAAGGGAGTAGCTGCTAGCACAGCGAGCTGCTGCGGCCGGGTTTGCTCATATTCGCGAGCGATTACGCAATAACTCTCCGGCATAAGCTTTCCAATTAGAGGGGGTCCCATACACACGCACACACACACACACACAGACACACGGCGTATTAAATTCCAATATATACGTATATATTACCTGCGCGTTTTGCGAGCTACTACCTATATACAGCACGCAGCATTATGCTGCTGCAGCCATTGCTCGAATCTGAGCGCACGCGGCCGCACGTGCATTCGTGCATGCCTCCATGCATCGATATACATGTATATCTGTATGGTCTCGCACCAGCACACACACGCACACACAGCACCAGCGTTGCGCTACAACCTCGTACGTATACACACAGACACTACTTAGCGCAATGTTGCATTGTTACGCGATTATTATTAAATACATCTACCTTGCAGTTATCGTTGCACATTTGATATGCTTGCTTGAGTTCTCTCTTTCTCTCTATCTCGCGTGCGCGCATATTATTACGATCAGTGTGTGTGTGTGAGTACACTGTGCGCTGCTGCAGCTCACGGAGGGAATTTTTCGATTCTTATCGGCATTATTAGTGCGTTTAGCTAAAGTGTATACACACACACATAAGATAGGCGAAGCTTGACGTACTATCGGCACGCCTATATAATTTCTCAACTCTCAATTTGGAGCAAAAAAAGCAGCGCCAAGCGGCGCTACACTTCCTCCATAAGCCGCGCAATAATAAAGTCTCTCTCCCCCGCGCGTCCGTTCGAACAAATCTATAGACTATTAAATATATGCACACTTAAAGCACAGTCTAACACACACACGCGCGATTACGATCCATCAATCATTAAGCGTGTGTATATAAAGTGCACATTATGAAAGTGCAGAAAAAGAATAATATGACGTCATCGAGGCAGCGTTGGTCGATAAACTCGCGCAGCCCGAGAGTCGCATGTATATTCATACAGGGTAAAATAGTGACTGCGTAGTGCAGCGAGCGAGCGGGCGAGCTTCGGAACGAGCAAAGAGGATGAGAAAATTATTAATTAGTAAGCTCTTGCACGAGATAGAAGTGAGAGAGAGAGAGAGAGAGAGGGAGTGTGGTGCGCGCTGTGCAATTTCGGCGATTAGTAATGAATCACGCGAGATTCGAGGCAGTTAATATACGTATATTAGGGTGGTCCACTTTTTCAAAATTTTTGTATCCGGGGGATCCATCGGAATCTGAAAGTTTGAGGTTTAAAATGAAGTTTCCTTTTAACGAGAACTCAAAAAATGATGTTATGGTGTCGATGGATTTTGAAGTTTAAAAACGTGCTCCTAAAAAGGAGCAAATCGGGCAACCATTCGATTTATTTCAAAACTTTGCTCAGAGTGTGTAAAAATGATCTTAACGATACATTTCTTACGTATTTTTGTCTGCGGAATCGAATGCCGTAGTTAGTTTTGACCTAGGAGCACAATTTCATTGAAAAAAATACACTTTTTCGATCGTTCTTTTTCGCAAATTTCGCAAAGTTCATTTCGAGCGAGGGCAAATGAAAGAAAAAATCTAGAAAATTTTTTGACACCGCCAAAATTTAGCATTTTTCATGACGAATCCAA